>JAPMOR010037468.1:226359-247615 GCA_026543865.1 Argiope aurantia | reverse complement strand
GATTTCTTTGTTAAACTTGCTTACTGTAGTTTTAACATGAATTGATTTTATTGAGAGTATTAATTATAAACATTTATTCTTTCGCGGCTGTTGTACCATGTGTTGCATTGTGAACGATTAAACATGAAAACAAATGCAATAATAGAACTAGTCACGAAAATAATTTAAACTTGATGAATTGACCTAAAACAGTGAATTTATTTCGCAGCACCAGAAAAAGAATGAAGAGAGTCTCTTACGATAGAAATAAAACGGAAGTCTATAAACTTCTTAATATACAGAACGGAAAATCAAGCTAAACATGTCACAGTTCGAACTCGATAATAAAGATAAAGAATAAATAATAAGCTAAATAAATATCAAGTCACCTCTAGAAAGCTTATCCATCCATAAGTATAATATTACAAAGAAAAAACATATCTACAATATACAATACAATTTTAGTTTAAAAGTTCTTTTTATTGGAAGTATATCATATCTGTTTTTCCTTGATCTTAGAGGGGAAAAACAAATTAATTTACATAAAAGACCCTGGAGTAAGAATTATAGAAGAATTATACAGAGAATCATAAACACTACAAAATCATTTTTTTAGAACTTTCGATTCATTTCAATTATGCAAACATTCAAGAAACACCCCAAAGGAAATATTTGGAACAATTCTACTGATTAAAATGAGGTAAAATCAAAAGCAGTGAAGTTAATTAATAACTGTAATAAATATGAAAGTTTTTGCTGAAAAGATTTTAGAATTAAAAGCTATTTTGTTGCAAAAAACAACCACTTTGATGAAGCTACAAAAATTCTTAGATATGAAAGAAATCTTTCCACTTATCGAAAATAAATTGTATCCATAATAAAGCTAAATTTTAGTCGCATGTTATTTTCAAATAAACACACACACACACAAATTGAATAATCTTTTCTTATCAATCATGGCAAAATTCATTAATTCAGGATGGTCAAATTGTCTGCAAATAGGACTTCTTGAATTTAATGTTTTTTCCACTTTGATTAAAAATGCATGAGGATTTTCCATTAAATAAAATTTCAAAACACACTTATAATTCCATTTCGCATCAAAAACATGATAACAAATTTTAATTAGCTAAAATGTTTCTGTTAAAAATGTTTTATAAAAATACTTAAATTAGTTCTCAAACATGACAATAACAGATCGGATTACTAATAACTAGTCTTCGAAAATTCTGCAACAAGCATGTGTTTTTCTCTCCACATTTGCTTGATAACAGAAACAAAAGACTTTTTGAAAATTTATTGTTGATTAATATTAGAAAAAATATATGAAAAGAATTGCATCGATTTTATTTGAATCTTAATTAATCTCTTTTGGACCTAAATTTATAAGTCTAGAATTTTTTAATTAATTCACTTCTTTTGATTAGATTGCTTTTAAAGCTAAATTTAGTCTTTATTTTCTAATTAATATGACTCTTTAAATAGATAAATTCATTATGACTTTATTTTATTTTCAGCTGTGTTTTCACTTCATTAGCTATTCAAAGGCAAAATAACAAAAACTGTTTGGATGAAATTAATTGAGAAAATGTAATATGAATTTTTCAAGCCCTATGAGCTTATATTACCATTTCCACAAATTAAATCAACAGGTTAAGACATACAGTTTTAATAAATAATTAAATGAAGCTCTTTGGATAAAAAAAAATATCTTTTCATGTTTCAAAATGAGAATAATTACGCCTTTTATATGATATCAAATAACGATGTGGAATATCATAAATTATGAATAATTATTCTTTTTATAAAGTATTAAAGAATGTAGTAGAATATCAGGAAATATGAATAATTATTCCACCTTTTGCTTTTAAGATGTACACCGTTTATTAAATTTAATTGAATGTAGACATGAAAAAATATAATTTGTTTTAAAGTAAAGCAATGAAAAAATATTTTTTTTTGCGTTTTATTTTACACAGGTTTTTTTTGGGGGGGGGGGGGAATTAAATTTATGAACAGATGTTTTACTGTCTTTTGCATCTTTTTTTTTTTTAGAAATTTTCTTTTATAGATATTATAAATTGTATTGCCGTTGACTTTTATTCGGGAAGAAACTACAAAAATTTAGGAATATTAGAAAAATTTTGCTTATTTTTCTTTCAAAAAGTTACTTTTAGTTAATAACTGACTGAAATCATTTAGTACTTTTTTAAATATTAAAGTCTGAAAAGTTTTTAAAAATTGTTATTCAGTATAAATAGAGATTAGAAGTAGCATTTCATGGCTAAATAATAACCAAAATTATCAAAACATTTTTAAGATTTTATTTTTGATTAATACTTTGTCATTAGAATTTTTTTACTACTGAAATTGTTATTCTGCTGAATTTTCGGTTACGAATTAATAAATACTTTTCTATATTTTCATCGTTACCATATATTCCCTTTTACTATAAAATTTGGAACAGTTGAGAATGATATTCAGAATGACATTTTTGAAACTATTTGAAAATGAGTACTTCAGTTTATGCATTCCTTGCCTTATTCCGGTCAGCGTGAGAAAGATTCCATAAATATAACTTGCAGCAGAATGACATTACACTTAAATTTTCGAACGATTGTTGACTGCAGTACCCAATTTCCAATCACAATACCCGATTTCCATTTCTATCATTATCCGATTTCCATCTAGGATATAGAAAATAAGCATTAAATTCTAATATTTGACTGTCAAAAACATGCAGTGCAATGTCAAAGAAAAAATTTTGCGGGTACTGTCTTCTGTCTAACATACAAAAAGAGAGCAGTACTAATAAGTTTCACCGCTACATGATTTTTAAAAATTTTAAGTGATATAAATGCTTCAAAAGCTATCACTAGGTGTTTTTCAAAAGAAATTTTAAGGATATCTTTTTAATTTTAATATCTTGATAATGATAATATAAATCATTTGATTTGATTTTAAATATTTCACTGATAGTGCAAATTGATAAAAAAATGCCCTGCCGCTATACAAGTTGAAATTATTATAGATTTTTGAAATAATTTCTTCTCTATTTCATGATGCGAGCTCTTAGATGATAGGAATGATAGGAACTCTTAGAAAGGAACAAATTTCAAGAATATAGAAATGCTAAAAAAGCTATGCTTACCTTTTTTTTTAAAAAAAAAGTTTCTTTTAGTTAATAATTCACTGAAATTACCTTGTTATTTTTTAAATAGTAAAATTTGAAAAAAAAACTTTAAAAATCCCTAAGATTAAATCAAAACTGCAAGTTGTATTTTTTTGTGCAAATAATTGCTAAAATGATCAAATAAACTTTATTTATTTATTTTCGATTAACATTTTGCTATTCGATATTTTATTACTGAAAAAATGGTAAACATTTCACGGTACGCTCGCTACATGAGGTAGCATTTATAGCCAAATAATTAAGAAGATAGGAAAAGAAGTAGAGCCCATAGTACCCGTTACTACAGACTCTACTTCTTTTCCTACCTTGTTACTTATTTGGCTATAAAAGCTATATATATTTAAAAGATTAAACACTGAAACTTTAAAGTTCATGAAGTTCATATTCTTTTTTCATTAAACACAGAATTCATATTATTTTCCCCATGTTTGCGACCCCAATTTTTACTATGAATAAATATATACAGGGTGTTGCCGAATTCGACCGACAAATTCAGAGGGGTGGTAGTAAGCATCAAGAGGATAAAGAATCACCATATAACATGTTGTCCCAAACGACGCTTAGGAGGTGAAAATCGCAAAAATATAGGGAGTCGGAGAACTGGTGGAAACTGTAAAAAATTAATTAAAAAATATTAAATGGTTTTTCAACTATGAATTTTTTTAAGTGAAAGCACATTTTTAAAGGCTATTTTTCATGTAAGTAACATGCCGATTTGATGAACCAGGGGGTTGTAAATTATTAAAAACCAAAAAGTAGTTTAGAACCCTTATCTGCAAAAATATTAAAACATTAAGAAAAATAAAATCTTGAAAATATAAGGAACTTCATACTCTTTAATTTGATATGTCTGTAGTGGGGAAACGGGGCAGGATTTAAGATATTCAAGAAAAACTAAAATATTTGCCGAGAAACATTGCTGCAGCATCGGTACCGATGTTTACAGAGGGTGTTTCCAAATTCTAAAGATAAATTTAGAGAAGTGATAGTAGGCATTAAGGAGATGAAAAATTATCATAAAACATAGGGTCGCAGGAGACGTTTTTTCTGAGAGAATCGGAAAAACAGACATCGAAGAGACAATTAGCCTAGCGAAGAGAATGGCCCTAAGAATGCAAGGATTTGGAACAAGGTAGTCGAGAAGAAGAAATTTTCTCGTATGTAAACTTTCCATGCGTTCTAGGAATATAAAAGCAGCGAGCATTGCCAATTGATGGTTCGAAGAGTAAAAAAACAGCTTGTATTCATTAAAGAGCAGTGCAGAATTGATAGTTGATAAGTTTCATTCGCAAACAACATGTCAGATTTCACAAATGACGAATATGCGGATATGTATTTAATTTACGGTCGAGCGGATGGTAATGGACGCTTAGCACAAAGAATATACCAACAGCAATATCCAAGTAGGCGTTGTCCACACTACAGCACCTTTTGAAATATTGATAGACGGGTGCGGGAGAACAGGATTCTTCAAATAACGAGACCATATTCCTTTATTCTCAGATGATGCCTGCTTTACTAGAGAATGAGTCTTTAACACGCACAATGCACATATTTGGTCATCCGAAAACCCCCATACACTATCTCGTAGAACGTGCAACACAAGTTTAATATTAACATCTGTGCAGGAATTCCCGGACATCATCTGTTAGGAACGTATCTTATGCCCGAACGTCTCAGTGGCGCAAAGTACCTTGTTTTCTTGCAGCACGTCCTTCCGAATTTACTGCAGGGAGTACCGATCATTGCACGCCGGAACATGTGGTTACTGCATCATGGTGCACCAGCGCATTTTTCGAATTCTGTGCGTAACTACCTAGATGATACATATCTGGAAGGTGGATTGCACGCGGTGGACTTGTTGATTGGCTTCCACGTTCCCCGTACCTCAATCCCTTGGATTTCTTCTTCTGGGGCCACATGAAATCTCTTGTTTATCAGACACCTTTGGATATAGTGGAAGATATCGTAGCCCGGATCATCATCGCTGCTGGAGAAATCACAAACACATCTAATATTTTTGTGTGTGTCCTGCGGTCT
This sequence comes from Argiope aurantia, assembly GCA_026543865.1. Taxonomy (NCBI): domain Eukaryota; kingdom Metazoa; phylum Arthropoda; class Arachnida; order Araneae; family Araneidae; genus Argiope; species Argiope aurantia. The sequence goes on along the minus strand of JAPMOR010037468.1, from coordinate 242,403 downwards.
TTTAAACGTCAGTATCAGTTGTATAATGACCTTTGCGGCCGCAACATTGAGCAATTTTTATAAGTTTCTCATCGTCTCCTTTTTTATATTAAAATATCTGTGCTGTAAATGTATGCTGTATCTGTATTCCACCAAATAAATTTTCACCGTCGTTTGCGACTATATATTTCTTTGGAAATTCTTATCATCTTGATGCCTACTATCACTCCTCAAAATATTTCGGTAGAATTTTGCAATAACTTCGGTAAACATCGGTGCCGATGTTGCAGCGATGTTTCCCGGCAAACATTTTAGTTTTACTTGAATATTTTAAAACCTCCCCCGTTTCCACACTACAGACTTATATCAAATTAAAGAGTATAAAACTCCTTATATTTTCAAGCTTTTATTTTGCTTAAAGTTTTAATATTTTTGCAGATAAGGGTTCTAAACTACTTTTTCGTTTTCAATAATTTACAACCCCCTAGGTCATCAAATCGGCATGTTACTTACATGAAAAATAGCCTTTAAGAATGTGCTATCACTTAAAAAAAATCATAGTTGAAACATCATTTGTAATTTTTTTATTAATTTTTTACAGTTTCCAACAGTTCACCGACTCCCTATAATTGCAATTTTGACCCACAGAACGTCGTTTGGGACCCCATGTTGTATAATGATTCTTTATCCTCTTGATGCCTACTATCGCCCCGGTCGAATTCGACAACACCCTGTATATAGTAATCTTATTTTCTACATATCCGATAGTAAAAATACCTGTATTTCGTTACAAAATAAATGATAAACGTCCGGGAAGAATATCAGTTAACTATACATTTATATATATTACTTTATTTTTTAAAACTTTTATGAAAATTCTTAAAAAGCTTCGTGGAGAGTTTCTTTTTGTATGATAAAGCTTCTTATAAAGACAAAAAGTAATTTTAAAAATGTTTAGGTTGATGGTTGATAAAAAAAGTAAGGTTAAAATTTTATTAATATATTGAACATAACCAAGTACTTCTACGTACTTCATCATCATAAAATTTACACGTAGACATATGGTTAACTCGAATGATTGCACTGTCTTAGATTGAAATATGGTACTGTGAACTAAGCATGATAGATCTCATTGCGAACGTCACATGTGCTTCACAAAGTAGTACATCCGTATTTGTAATGGGACTGTGAATCAGTCTCACCAAAATCTTTTTTCACGAAGGGATTGAGAACCTGCTTACTTACATAATTCACTCTCGTATTGGAGATGGTATTCAGAAGAAAACAATTTGAATCACGGTAAAAGCACAAAAATAAAAAGTGTTTAAAATAATATTATAACGATGATTACGCTGCAATAATTTCATGTGGTACTTTCAACAACCTGAAAGTACAAATCTGCAGTAATTGGATCAGACATAAATTTTTAAAAATTATGGATATATGCTTATTTAAAACGATTTATCAATCTTAGTTCTGAAGTTTATTTTTACCTTGATGGGAAATTTTAAAAATAATATTTTTATTTTATTGTGGAAATTTCGGATTGTGGAAATTTCGTCGTATAATATCATTTAATATTATTATGAATTACATTTTTGTTAAATTATTCACAAAGTTATTCTAATGTTATATTTAAAATCTACAGTATATCATTTATAAGCTTGACCCACCCGAAAAGAGTATTATTTCTAGACGATTAGTAAAAAAATATTATTGCTCTTATTAGTTTCAATATTGAAGATATTATTTTTTCAAGAATATTAATAATTTCAACTGAGATGATATTGGGCGCATGCAAAAGGAAGAGACTCCGGTCGATAAACTGCTAGTGCTTCAAGAAAATTGAGAATTGAAAGGTTGGAATAACTGACAAATCAGTTACGTTTTTATATTGCCACCATTTAATAAAGACAAAATTGATTTAAAAAACGGCAATAAAATAAATTATTTTTATTAATATATTCATTACTTGATGCAAATGAATAAAAAGTTTGTTAGAAGTTTGTTGAAAATTTTAGACAAAAGATTTCAGGCAATAGTGATTTCAGTGGATTGGTTGATTGCTATTCGATTCGCTTTTAAAAGTTGGTCCTCCCCAAATTACTTTGCAGTTTATTTATTAATTGAGAATAATAACACAGTAACAAATCGATAACAATCATCGAGAGGAAAGCTTTAAAATATATAAAAGTGTTAATTGATACAACTTTTCTTCAAACTTACCCACAAAAATAATGATCAATGCAAAACCAAAAAATTTTGTCAAGTAGATGTAATCATTTCCTTCAAAAGTTTCACTGCTTTTCTCCAAAGAAGAAATATTTCATCATATTTTTTTCTTTCTAATATGTAAACTTATTTTACTTTGTATTAGTAACTGTATTAGTAATAAAAATTCTTCCTATCTGTGCTTGCGCAAATATATTTCTTGTTATAATGTTAAAAGCAGCTGTGTCTTGCTGAGAGTTGATTTTAAACTCGAGCATTTTATATTCATTTCAGCCAGTTGTTCCACTAAAAAAATGCATTACGCCTAAAATGTGTAAATACTCTTGAAAGATTTCGAAAATATGATGAAATGAAATTCAAAAAAGCTTCCGAGTAAAAATAATTTTCAGCTGTAAACTGCCAAAGTTTCGATCGGATATAGATCAGTGATTTTCTCTACGGTTTTGCAACAAAAAAATGATGGGCACCTTTTTGATTGACAGCATAGAAAAGAAAGTACATTTCACTATGTATTATGATGCGTACAAAAGCAGAGTGTGAGACATCACTTTTTAGTATTACAAATCCGAATTTGGAGCGCATGAGGCTCTCCAACACGCAACATGTGGTCGTAAGTATCTCGTATAAAAATATTGCCTGGAAAAGAATGGAAATGATATTCTTTAGCGCCTTCTTGTAATGTAAGCCCGGCAGTGAGTATTTGAGCAGTTTTATCTAACACCCATCTGCCGCTATGCATTATCTGATATGGAATTCGAAGCACAAAGAATGGAGTCAAAATATGGTACGGAATTGCTAAGTCACGTTGTGGAAAAGTAGTGCCCTATGATAGAAAATATTGATTCCAGCGAATATACGCCACAGGTAGTTTAAGTCGCTGCTTTATGTAGTCATTTTTCCTTTTCATCGCCTTTCCATTCTTTTCCCCATTTTTCTGCCACATTCACTGAAATTGCGAAGATACTTTTTTAAGACAATTTTTTTTTCAAAACTGGAAGCTCAAAATATACGGTATTTAATAAAGCATCAGCTTGAATTTCTGTCGCAGTTAGGAAAATGAAGTTATTTTTTTTTGGTAGAAGTGTTGTTGATTTTTAAAAAACAGGTAGCTCTCTCTTATATTAATTATACAGAGAACTCCATGTTTTCCATCAAACAATCCTTGTTATGCTTCGATATTTATTTCGGTATATCATGAATTCAGAATATATTTGTGATTCAGAGTCAGTGATCTGGGATGAAAATATCGGGAGTTCGAGACCCGTAATCTTCTTTGAATATAAGCCTTGCCTCCATTTCAAAGTAAATCTTTGTCATTTATATGCTGTGTGGAAGATCGGAGAAAGGATTTATTGTTTTGGTCATCTGACCGAGATTTAAAAATACGGTATCCTTCTTTAGAAGTCCTTTTCTAATTTAAAAATTTAATGCTGCTTTAATAAGTTTTAAACTTAAAAGGCTCATGACATGAATAGATACATTATGGTAAGATGCATTATTTATTCAGAAATGACTGTACTTGGCATATTTGGGATAGAAAAGTTATTGATTATTGCTTGTTCATCCTACTGTTATTTCTCTTAATAGCATTGTAACTCTCAGGTGAGTGTGCATGCTCTCTAAAGGAATTTATAATGACCAATGTTAAAATAATATATTCACTATAACTAATAATTAATTGAAAGTTCACGAGAGAAAAAATGAACTAAAATTCCATATTAATCAATTAGAACTCCAATCATTTCCCTAAGGTTAAGTTCATCTCTCTGTTTTTATAGGATTTTGCTCTTTTACAAGATACATAACTCTGTTTAAATTTTTTTAAAATTTAATTAAAATATGAACGAAATAGACACAAATGTTGAAAATGTTTGAATTTTTACTATTAAATCTTTTTCTATTCACTCTTTCTCTGAAATATCATGTGAGATATAGAGCCAATATTGAAAAACAAGGCCCATTTGGTTCAGTTCCGTTATATTAACATCCCGTTTGAAAGTAACACTAGGACTAATTTGGGACGGTCCCCGCGTATTTAAATCACGGTCAAATGACAAGGACGACATCTGAGCTAGCACCACTCTCTTCAAGCCACCACACCACAACAGTGGGAAGACGTTTGTCCCCAACGGATTTAACGTGCTCCAGACCTGCTTACACGATGGTTCTTCGATGAAATCGGGTCTCGACCCAGCACCCTCCGATTCGGAGGTCCAGATCTTACTACCAGGCCACCGAGCCAAGGCCCATTTGGGATCCTTTATTTAAATCGTCCTATAGGCTTATGAAAAGAAATGTGAAGAGCTATTTGGTGTTCTTGTATAAAACCAAAAAATGAATCAAAACTAAAAGTTCAATTATTCAGTAGAATATTTTTTCTAAAAAATAAGTTGTACAGTTTTTTCGAGAAGGATTGTGGTTTTCTTTTTACAATATTTTACCCATAGAAAGGGACATTTTACAAATATATCTTGGCTAATAATATTTATCTCCAAATAAAAGTAAACTGCTTTCAATATTTAATAAAATAATGGACTTAAAGACCTCACAGATATTGAACAACAAGAAAATTACTGAAAATGGAAAACGCATGGTAACCTATATTTTTCAAATTTTTAACATTCATTATTGTTTTCTTTCAGTCAGTACAAGGAGAATTGTACCATTCCCATATAAAAGAAAATTTACTTTGTGATTTTCTTTTCTCTGAGAAGAATTTTGTATTGTGAAAGAATGCATAGTTTTTAAAAGAACACAAAAAGATTTAAAACCTTTATAAAACTATGGGAAACCCTTTTTCAAGGCCTCTTGATAACAGGTCGATCATATAGAATGTAGATATTCCATTACAAAAAAATTGCTTCGAAATTCAGAAATTAATCATTTCTAAAATAAACAGTCAACATTTCAACGCTGAGTTAAGGTTTTTCACACCGTTTAGCACAAATTCGTGATATGTTCTCAAATAATCTCTTTTATCTTCAGAATAACATGGCAATCAAATGACATGAGATTCTAAAAAAATTATTGCTTTGTAATACATTCTGTAAAGCAATAACTATAAAAAAATGCATAAAACAGATTTTATTCAAAAAAATAAAATATTAAATATTTTCTGATATTTAAAATTTTATTGATAACTCGTTGATCAAATTTTTACTAGGATTTTAATTTGTTCTAATTTAAAAGAAAACTCCCGTGTGTGTGTTTGCGTTTAGATTGCTTTACTCACGAGACAGTTTTCATTGGAACTAAAAATTTAGCACAAATTTATTTTGGAGTGTAAATTGAAATATCTCCCTTTAAAACTCCGAGCAATTTCAAGAGCATCTCTCGTCAATTTTTTCGAAATTGTAACTAGAATTTTGATTAATTAATAATTAAATGTTAATTTAGTGCTTTCCTGTGATAACTTCTGAATTATTATTACACTAGAATGATTTTTGCTTCATCTTAAAATTTTTAAAGGTGTCTTTTTAATCAGTTTAATTTACGTGCAATTTGTTTCCTTCAATTTTGATTATATTTGGTAAATATTTTTTGCATAAATTTAACAAAAATTTTAAGGCTTCAGTCATGTTCTTAAAGGTTGATGAAAACAATGGGTATAACATGTTTAAAGCAAATAAATAATTCGGATTTAATATGGATTACACTGTTGAAAGTGTCATGAGCATGAAGTTATGCATAAGGGATTCAAATGAAATTAAACACAACTAATATTCCCAATGGATCCTCTGATTGTCAAAGACGGCTAGTAATAGAATGAAAACGTCTTGCATGTATTGCTGTATCCACCAAGAATCTAGATTTTTTTTGCGTCCATCCCAAATCTGAGAATGAATTGAAAGCTAAAAAAGTATACGAAAATGATGCAATATATTGTTGGATTTTTATAATTAAATTCTTTTTCTTGTATTTTTGTGAGAAAATATACCATTGCTAAACATCGAAACGTTTTTTTCCCTTCTTCTTTTGTTTTTAATACACTGATTAATCTCACTTTTACAATATCTCACTTGCTTTAGAAAATTTTATTATGATTTCTGCTTTTTAATTCTCTAAAATTTCTTTCACGAATTACGTTTGGCTTTTGTGTGCAAAATTTCCGATATAATTTTCTTATTAGATACTCTTCAAGCATTTCTTATCTATCCACACTGTATATTGTAAAACACATATGGCATTTTAAAGCAGCTTTCAAGCAGAAATGTCTGATTTTTGTATTTAATTCGATTCATTAATTTGCACAATTTTACTTTATGGTGTTAATTCATATTGCATTTGCAGATTTACAAGTTATATGTAATAAGATAAATAAAATGGCTAACAGAACGCAGTGTCAACAGCAAACCTTTGGAATGCTTAAAGTAAGCGCTCAAAGAGCTTCCCATCTGAAACTATACACGCTTTGTATGTTGTTATTCACTCATATGGATTGTTATATAATATTATTGTAAATTTGTGTTCCATTAAATTCATGTTATACATATTTTATCTGGTATGTTCTTTTCTTTTACCTGATTCACTCACAAAGAGCCTCCTTTCCGATCCCGTGTCCAATTGCAAACATTTTTTAGCTTCTCTATTCCTAACATGCCTTTAAAACTGATAAACGGCCTTTCGAGTTACCATTTATATTTATCTATAAAAGTAAATTTTTTCAGATAACTAAGAATGGGTTTTATCAACCAAAAAGTCATTTGATTATCTTGTTTATTATTAAATAAAGAACAGCTTTATCAATGATTAACACGACATCAAACTGATTTTTTTCCAAGTATAGCAAAGCTGTAATATTATTTAATCTTTATATATTCTGTACAAGAATTCTTCTTTTCAGAATTTGAAATCACACCATTCAGGCCCTGAACCATATATCTAATTTCCGAATCCTTTTTAACATATAAATGAATACATGCTTGATGTCATAAACATGGACTCTACTCCCAATGTCTATATGAGCATGATTCGTTATAAATGATAAAATAATTATATTTAAATTAATTTATTTCATCATATATACGGAATAAAACAACTGTATTATGAAAATATTTAATATACAGCAATTTATACTTCAGTATAGCATTGTTTTTACTTGGATAGCTTTGTTCATGAAACGAATTCAATAACCTTAATTGTTATTAATAAATTCTAATCAAGTAAATTATAATACATTTACAACCTTAATTATTTAATAATAATACATTTATATAGTTCAGTAGAATCAATTTATATAGTTCAGTAAATGCTTAGTTGAATGCAAAACTAAACACGATATTTTATATGGAATAATTTTGCTAATTGCATAATAGTTACATGAATTATAAAAGCAAATAGCGAAGCACTGAAATTTTAATGTGAAAAAACGTTTTTCTGTTTCCATTTTATATTACGCCTTTTACGTTTCTTTTTAAGAATTTAGTATTTTTGTCAGTTGTAGATTAAATTTTACGCTTATTATTTATTCTTTATTTTAATTTTTTTAATAGTTATACTACTGTTTTTAAATTATTTTTTTCCTAGTTTTAATATTATTTTTCTTTCTTGCTCTAGGAATTGCAATTACCTAAACTCCGGTTTACTCAAGAAGCAGTAAAAAGTTTACCAAATGAATTAACTTAACTAGAGAAAGTAACTTCCTTCTCCCTCTACTCAATTTATCTAACTATTCATACATAAAATTACACAGCTGCATACACAAACAACTGACTCACTATATTACCTATGTAGCAAATGGAATTGTACATTACTGTACATTGGTTGCTGTGGAAGGTTTATTGTGGTTATTCATCAATAACAACCGAGACCTTGGTGGCCTGGTGGTACGGACTCGGCTTCGGAACCGGAGGGTTTCAGGTTCGAGACCCGATTCCACTGAAGAACCGTCGTGTAAGGGGGTCAGTTGCACGTTAAATCCGTCCTGACCAAACGTCCTCCCGCTGGTGTGGTGTGGAGAGGGGGGTGCCAGCTCAGGTGTCGTCCTCGTCATGTGACCGCGGTTCAAAATTACGAGGTCCGTCCGAAAATAGCCCAAGTATTGCTTCAAACGGGACGTTAATATAACTAAACAAAACTAAATCATCAATAATAAACAATGGTATAATTATTGAATAATAATTGATAGATGATAAATTTGCTTCTAACTTGAATGGTAGCATCTGTCTAGAAAATAGGCAATAGAAAATAATAAATTTCAAACTTTTCCTTTCCTGGTGGTATTTATGTAAGAGCTACTAATCTATTTACATCGATTATTCCATTTACAGTTCTCATATGCTGCCATATTTTTGTACCATTAGTAAACTTTGAGCGAAAAGTAGCTCAATACGTGTATCTTATATTTTAAGACTGGTCTTCAACCAAATGAATTGTACTTGAAAGTCACAAAATATTGGGCTAATGATTTTGGTTTATTCCTTGTCATAGTTATTTATAAATAAGCTCGACTTATTAACGATCCGTTAAAGCTATATGCACAAAATCGAAAAATTACTGATTTTTCTACCATAAATAATGTCTGTAAATTAAAGAATTTCTCTTCTCATCTTTTATCAATTTGGAGTATTCACTGATATTGTACAAAATGTAGGGCTAATGATGGTGGTTTATGTTCAGTGATAGTTATTTATATATAATGTGCGCCTTATTATCGCTCCATTAAAGCTACATACACAAAAATGGAATAATTATTGAAATAAAACCATTTTTCTTCTATAAATAACATCTGTAGATGAAAGAAAGTATTTCCCTTCTCGTCCTTTATCAATTTAATGTATTCGTCGAGATTGTACAAAATGAAGGGCTAATGATGGTGGTTTATTCTCAATCATAGTTATTTATAAATAATGTGCGACTTATTATCGATCCATTAAAGATACATACGCAAAAATCGAAAAATTATTGAAACAAAACCATTTTTATACCATAAATAATATCTGTAGATGAAAGTAATTTTCTTCTCGTCCTTTACCAATTAGGAGTATTCGATGAAATTCGATTATTAATACTTCAACAATATAACAACAGTCTGTGAAATTTTTGAAGCAAGATTCTTTTTTTTTTAGTTATTTATAGCTTCGATCACTCAATCATCATTATCATAGCTGTCAACTTACATTACTATCGATCAATTAAATTTAAAAACTGAAAAACTGCTGAAATGTTTCTGCCATAAATTAAGTAAAAATATTCTGCTTCTCGCCTTCGATGATTTCCAGTTGGAGGATTCATGAGAATTCAATCCTTCCACGGAAAGTTTTTCTTCCTCCTTCAGAGGTTTTCTTGGACTCTGAATTCGAATAAGGCACGCGGGGAAGAGAGGTGTTGATGGATTTCTTTCCAGAGGCATAATATGTTTCTGACACTCTTATTAGGAGAAACTTCCCCAGGATGTCTACCGCAGAAAGAAAAAAGAGAAAGCTACCATTTCTGAAAGAATGATTCACTTCATATTTGCCGAATTTAATTAGGGTCTAAATATCCTTTGTTCCTTAGAGAAGCCTTCTGTCCATCAAATATCTTTGCCGAGTGAATAAAGAAGAATCAGTTGCTGAATGAATCATCCTGCGGCTTTGTTAGTTTTCAGTCGCTCGTGTCAATTCAAGAGGCGTTCAAGTGACGTGTGAATGTGCATAAAGTATTAAGAGACGCTTTAATGAATGGAATTTGTTTTGCTGGTTTAAATGCTGGTAGAAAGAGTCCTTGCAGATTTTTAACTATTTAAGTTAAGTAGTAAGGGAAAAAGTCGTGTCATTTGGGAGGCGATGAAAATCCATGTTTTCCTTAATGGTGAATTAGCATTATAAAAAGAGAAAAATAAAAAAATTAATTTGTTGAACATTTAATAAAAAAATTAATTAATAAATAATATTACACTGATGTATATTTTAATTGAATTTCTCAATCAAAGAAAAATTTCAAAAATTAATTATTTGTTTTAAAAATCTATCTATCTGGGGAAATAATCGTCATTAGCTCTCAATCAAAATAAATGATTTTAATAATTCTTTTTATTGAAAAGATTTTATTTATTTGGTCAAAAGTTCAAATTAACAAAGAATGTTAGTACTATTAAATTGGATATTCTGTAAAGACATTCAAAAAGCTCGTAGAAGCAAAGGAACTGTAAATTGAAAGGTATGATTTGTCGCTCTTGGTTATATCGTAAGTAGGGTTGCGTGTATTTTTTGTTGATTCCGATTATTGCAATGTTTTAGGAAAATAATTTTACAATTTCAAATTTGTTAAGAATAATATTGAGCGTTTTGACTTTAGCGACATAGCATTATGGTAAATTTTTCAATTTTACATGAATTTACATTCTGTAATGTTTATTTAACATTTTAAACACTCTCATAACGCATTCCAATAATTTAATAATATTTATTATTTGCCACCTAAAGAAAAATTAATAAATATTTTTATCTCTCAATTTAATTAAATACAAAGAAGTACGATTCATGTAAATCTACGCTAGTTTAGACTGATATGTAGAGCCTCAAACATAGCCCAGTTGTTCAAACATAGCTGTTCAAGGAGAAACTAATGTTTGATCAAGGGTCACATTCGTCTATTTACCATTGTTTAAAACTATAGTATTCTCCTTCAGTAATTTTAAGAACGGAATTTAAAAGAAAAGTGGCAAATTACATGAATTTGAAATATTATTCTACATACTAATGACACATTCGTTACATGGATATTCTTCCATGTTAATCACGAGGCATTTGTGATTACCCATTCGATTTCAGTAATATTACGCAATTACATGACCATTTCAAATTATGTAATTAACCCACTATCGTGATATTATGAAGAATGAAATTCTGGGTACTGCACTCTAAACTCATCAAAGAATCGGTACTAGTAAGTAAATCTCGAATTTTAAGTGAAAATTTAGCAGATAAACAAAATATAAAAACATCCTCTGAAATAGTCCACTGCCTTCGAAACGAATTATAAATGATGCCTGAATTAAATTCGCATTAATTTTTCCTGATAGGCTCTGTTCAAACAACATTTCACTGTCTTCTCAGCACTAGGAACGGAAATGAACGCATAGCGTTAAGTATGCAATCAGCGATTACTAGAGTGTAATGAAAAATTGATGCGAATTAAATGATGCATGAATAATGAGTCGAAACGCTTCATCGGGCTACTTATTTCCTTTATGATAAATCTATCTCTTAATTAGTAAGCTAGAAATGCCAGTTCATATCTCTTGAACGTAAGAAAGAATTGCAGTAAACTGATATGAATATTTTGATAATAGATAGTTTTTCAGAATCATATATCTGAAGTATCCAATTGTACATCAACAGCTGGCAACTTATTTAAAATAATTAGGAATATAGGATAAAATTAACTGTTATTTTCTGGAAAATATTAGTACAAAAGTATTTTTTTAATTTACCAAATGCAATTTCAGCTTTCACAATTTCCTGCATCTTGAGAGTAATTCGGACTGCAATCGATAGCTTAATCGAGTTGAGCATTTGCTGTTTGCAATTTCGAATGCATATGATTGGAAATTGTAAGCAACAAAACCTTGTGGATGGAATTTTTTAGCAGCTGTTCAACTATATAGTTTGGAAAGACAAATTGTCGTATTAGGGGACCGCGATGACTTGATGGTCAGGTCTTGCCTTCATTGAGGTTCACACAGGATGGTTTCAGGTTCGAAAACCCACTGAAGTACAATCTTGAAAGCGGGTCTGGTGCACGCTATTTCCATCAGGATTAATTGTCCTCCTTTAATGTTATATTGGAAGTTAGAGAGAGAAGTGACGATTCAGAAGTAATTTTTGCCACTTTATTGTCTTTCCTGCTGATCATGGTACAAATTTGGAAGGTCGATCCAAAATGATTAGCCCAAGTTTTGCTTTGGAATAGAATGTAAATATAACTAAACCTAGTATTCTGTGAATTTTATTATTTCATATCTAACATTGGATTTTTTTATTTGATGTGTAGTTAATTTAGAGAAAATACTTCTTATTAATGAATTTAAAAGTATATTGTGATTCTTAACTAAGAAATACTTCTAGGATCCAAAATTCTTTTAAAATCTGCTCAGTAGTCAAAACCTTTCATTTTCCTGGTACATTAACCTGTTAGAATACTGGTAGTATTTGAAAATTCATAGTCTGGAATGTATTCAAAAGTTTTCAGTAACATATACAGGAGTAAGGAGTAAAATATGAAAGCGAATGTCTCTTGAAATTCAGTACATATATAATTTATAAAAGTATAATTTCGCAAAGAAAGGGGACAAGAAAGCACCCCCTCCGCTCTTTTTTTACAAGTCAATGAATCTTCAACGTCTTTAGGCTTCTATTTTTATATTTCCTCGTTATCAATAAATTACACATATGATGATGATATAATAGAATAAGTAAGGAGGGGGGGGGGGGTAAAAATTCCAAAAAATTAAAGGCGAAAGGAAACTAATAGCTTAAACTAATAGATGGGGGTTCGAAATAACTCTGTACCGCGCGTAAGGAAAATAAAAAGCATGTTTCAATGTCTTTCGTGATTTAAGGTTGATATTTTTTAAACCAACCATTTTTAAAAAGCATGCATTTGTGCTTCGATGTGCTCCTATTGGATTTAAAGTAATTTGAAAAGTTAGAGACGAACTGATTTTTCCCCATCTGGCATGAAATTCATTTAGTAGATAATATAATGCATATATTATCTAATAAATATAATTTGGACTGAGATAAGATAATCATTTGAATTTCCAAAGATGACTTGAACTCAAACCATTGCGGAGATGAAAAATACTGAATCAGTAGCGACTCAATTAAAGAAAAGGAGCCTTGACGCGAGAAAGAGAGCTAAATAAGAAAGCATCAAATTATATAAATTTAATGTTTAATTGTAGTATTTCTTATTTGAAAAGATTAAAAGTGTTCAATTAATATGGGCAATAATTCAATTAATATTAATATAATACAATCTTATATAATACAATATTCAATTAATATTAATATAATACAATCTTATATAATACAATATTCAATTAATATTAATATAATACAATCTTATATAATACAATATTCAATTAATATTAATATAATACAATCTTATATAATACAATATTCAATTAATATTAATATAATACAAGCATATATCTATACTATACATATACAATAGAATGTTTGTGTTTGTAAAACATTTTTTTATTTAAAAAGAAACAAACATAGGATTCTTTAACATTAAATTTTATTCACCGTGATGTCAAGACAAGGATTCAATCTTTATCCTTTCTTAGTCACGTATATGACCAGCGGAAGACGCAGTCCTTTGAGGAAAGCTGAAAGCAGGTTTGGTTTGGTTATATTAACGTCCAGTTTGAAGCAACACTAGGGCTATTTTGGGACGGACCTCGTAATTTTGAACCACGGTCAGATGACGAGGACGACATCTGATCTGGCACCCCCCTCTCCACACCACACCACACCAGCGGGAGGACGTTTGGTCAGGACGGATTTAACGTGCAACTGACCCCCTTACACGACGGTTCTTCGGTGGAATCGGGTCAAGAACCTGAAACCCTCCGGTTCCGAAGCCTAGACCTTACCACCAGGCCACCGCGGCCCCGCTGAAAGCAGGAAAAAGAGGGTCTGTGGAAGTGCGTAGAGCTTTGGTAGCTGTAGAAAAGCATTTGCTGAAGCAGTGTTTTGAGTTCGGCACGCTTTTGAGTCAGTACGGGAGTATAAGAGCCGTGTAACTCAGAAATTAACATAAAGCCTTAGTTTGAGTGATTAAAAATAATTACTTTTAGAAAGCTGGTACTCACGAATACACGCATATACAATTCACATTTCTGTTTCGGAAATTACTAAATGCTTTGTAGGAAGTCGACATCGTGAACTCACTCCACATTTATTTTCCCATTTTTCATGGTCAAAACTCTAAAATGTTTTCCACCCCCAAATCTTCAAATGCAATCAAACAACGAGCCATTCAAACCACACGTGCATTTCTGACACGAACACGTACATTTTTTACCTCAATGTTCCAGGCTGGAAAGAGTCGAAGTTTTAGATAAGGACATAAAAAATTCTTCCTCACTTTCTCCCAGTTCTTACTCTCAAATCCAACAGATAAAAACGAAAATAATAACGTTTGACAGAAAAGAATGGAGAAGAACCGAGAAAAAGTAAAAAGAACAAGGAGTGAATAGTAGAATCGATTCTTGAAAAAGCTGTTTGTAGAATTCACAATGAACCGAAGCATTGCTTGCATACTAACTTGCGAATGGAATAATACATAGCAAAGGAGCTGTTTTTTCAGTCTGTTTGTGCACCCCACTTCAGACCTGGCGCAGCGGGAGAATTTTGAAAATGAATCAATTATTATTATGAAGTGTGGTAGGTCTACCTGGAAGAATGAGATACCGTCCGCTTAATTGCTTATTTAAACTGTTAAAATGATTTCATTCAATATCCTGTAAACTTAAAATGGCATTCAATGGAAAATAGCGCAATAGTTGAAAAAAAAGAGAAAAGCATGATTCAAATCAATTATTTTTATGAAGTTTGGTAGATCTACCTGGAAGAATGAGATACCGTTCCTTAATTGCTTATTTAAACGCTGAAAATAATTTCATTCAGCATCCTGTAAATTTAAAATGGCATCCAACGGAAAATTGCGCAATAATTGAAAAAACAAGGAAAAGTAATGATTCCGTTTTTACTAGGTTTGTTCAGAGATTGAAAGTGAGATCCAAATAGAATTCAGATATATTTTTAAGCAATTTTTCAAAACAATTTCATTTCATTTCATACAAGTATTCATAAAAATTAGTAATGGACTCACTGAAAAGCTGAAAATACGAAAGGGAAAAAAACATTTGTATGCATTCAGTGCCGTTATTGTTTATTGTTAAGTCAAATTTAACTGTTTGTTATTTAATAACAAAACAATTAAAAACCAATATACTACTATAAAAATTTCAATTTTGACTAAAAACTTATTTAATCATTTATATCTAGCGTTGCAAAAATTTCTATTTTACAGCCACAATGACGCAGCAACCATGAAAATGATTGATTTGGGGGTTTCAAGTAGACTTTCATTAAATAATAACCTACATCATAATCCCGCTTTTTCTACAGCATTTTGATACTGGTCAAAGTTGTATGTTTTCTAATTTTTGTGAAATTTCTCGAACTATTTTGAAATTGTGTATAATTTACACATAATTAATATACATTTTTAAAACAGTTTTGTGGGTGGTTAGTACAGGAATAATGAAATCTTGTGTTAATATTTAACCTTTAAAAACCTTTTTAATCATTAGTATCTGTAGTTAGCTTAAAGAAAGTTTTATTTTACAGACTTGTACTGTTTAATACTTTTTTACCTAGTAAAATTTTATTGGGTAAACGGTTGTTAAACTTCTGTAGCTCGTTCAAAAATCATATTTTGGATATTTAATTTACATAATTTGAATAATTAATTTAGATACTTTTCCTCATTAATAATCCATTTAAGTCACTTCTTAAAACATTTTTTGATACACTCCGAATCGAAGTCAGATGATTCAGATTTGACTGTACTTTTATTAATATCATTTTTAATATAGACTGATTAAATATAAGCTTTAAAATATGTGTCGCATTAAGCATAAAAATGTCACAGTTTTTTTTTTCCTCTTATATGACATATGTGATTCTGTTTCCTTGAAAGATATGTTTCGTTGGTATATTTTTCCGAGTAAGTTGTCTTTGAAGAAATAAAAATGTCTCTACTTTGAAATAATGAATATTCGTGTTAGTGGATTCATCCAACTATATGGGCTCTCGAGACTTCACGAAAACA
>JAPMOR010037468.1:204670-220274 GCA_026543865.1 Argiope aurantia | reverse complement strand
GTTATATTTTAAATTCTGACAATGTATGCAATGATTGCAACTATTAAATTGGCTGATTATACATGTCAGTTTAGAGTATACCAACAATAAATGCCAATGAGGTTTTTAACAATTCTAAGTATTTTGTTCATTAACAGAAAACTCGTTTAAAGATTGCTTTTATCTTCTAAACAATAAGACATGCAACTAAAAAAAAATGACACTAAAAAAAACGCTCTATTTTATCATGTCTCGAAGTATTACCGTAAAAATTTTCCTCAGTAGTTAGAGAATGATAGCAATATTAACGATCATAACGTTGGGTAACGAACAAATTAGCATAATTTAATTTTGAGCACACTTTTCTAGCTCATAAATTACGACACAAATTAGACTCATAAGGGCTTAAGAACTATGTATGAGTGTGTGTAACCATATTTCTTAGCAGTGAACGATGTTATAATATTATCAGAGAAACTTTGGAGAGAAATGCAAATAATGAAACCCACTCTAAAGGATATTAAAATAATGAGGAATAAAATTATGGATATTTGAAAAGGCATACGTAAGTGTCTGAGTTAATCTTTTCTTCAGCTTAAGTTCTTATAAATGACGCTCCTAAATTTCTAAAAGGCATTTTATCAGCTTTATCCGAGATTATTTCTCAAGGCTAGCTGGAGTTAGTTAAAACAGTGATTCTGGGTCTCTTCATCTTTCAGATCTAATTCTCTGTGCCAGTTTAAATTGCTCAAGATTTTTGAATTTCAAATAATGAATATAAAAATATCTTCCCCAACATATGTATCTTCCATCTATACATATATACGTATATCTACTTTTTTTATTTTAGCATTATACGCATATTTTTATTTATACGCATTTTAATGAGAATTAAAATTAAAATTTATTTTTATGCATATTATTTTTCGTATTTTCCTGCTATTCACTTAGAAGTGAATAATTCTATTATGTTCTTTAAAAAGTATCCCCAAAAATAAAAACGATCATACCGAAGTGAAAGTGAAAGTGTATTTTCCGATAGGAGATTTGTGACGAAATAATAAATATTTGAAATCATAGTATTATTTCGAACCATAAGTTGCTCAAAATGAAATCATTTTTCTCGGCGTTAAAAGCGATAAGCTAAAAGTTTTGGTTCATCTTAGCTGCAGTATATGAATTAAATTAAGAAATAAGATTCTTATTTCTTGTATTGTATGAAATCGAGTGAAAAATGAAAAATGTTTACATATTCTAACAATTTATTCATTTATGTAGTAGAATTCACATTTGTAAAGCATTTACTTACAAATAGTAGAATTCACATTTGTAAAGCATTTACTTACAAATAGTAGAATTCACATTTGTAAAGCATTTACTTACAAATAGTAGAATTCACATTTATAAAGCACTTTCCGTGCTGCCTGTGTAGTCTAGTGCTTCATTTTGCAATTCAATTTTATTACGTTCCTTTTAATTGATGTCTTGTTTCATTCAAGTTATTTAGTCATAGAACACTGAACCCTCTAAAAATTAAACTTATTGTTATATCAATTAGTATTACCGGGCGTAAACTCCAGGATTCTTTAAACTGGTATTTTTAAAGCAGACGTTTCAAGAAAATTATTTCACATTTTCGACAATCTATGTTCAGAGATAGGATTACACACATTCCACCATCTATTTAAGAGATTCTAAAACTGCATGTCACTGTCCTAAGAGGGTTCTCATTCTTTCTGTCATTTTTATATCGATCATTTGTTGTCATTTTTAATCAATTATTGATTAATAAAAACTTATTGTTTTATTAATCAATATTTGTTAGAAAAACTAGTTCAGAAATTCATCATGACACAAAAGATTCCATTAACGCTTTCTCAATTAGTGTTTGTCAATGAATTTCTTTTCAGTAAATCGATTCAATATTTCAAGTTTTTATTTAAATTCGAAATTTAGGTTCCAGACAAGATTTTCAGCGGTCAATTAAGATATGTATATACTTCCTAAACTTCATTTAAACAGCATTAATTATTAATAAAATATATGTTTTTTTATGTAAATTATATTTTTATGTTACATTATTTTTTTTTTTTCTTTTCTTTTCTCTTAATTTCTTTCGCAGTTCCTTCTAGGAAAATAGTTTTCTCAACTTTAAAGATAAAGATCTCTGCATAACTAAAAAATACTTCGTTCTATCTATTGCAATAATACAATCTCCAGATGAGATTCTTGAAAACGATTACTCGATTAAAATCTCATCTAAACTTTATCATTTTTTTTATTTTACCGTAATATTTCCATGAAGGGAATTGCCTATACAAACTCCCATACAAACGATAAATTTTAGATCAGCCGACGTAATATTAATGTCTTCTGCTGTCGAGTGGGTACCGAAAGTGCTTGCATTCGTTAGTCTGTAATAATTGTAACTCGAATGGAAATAAATTTGAAAGAGGGAATGCACAACTGTCTGCGCTCTTCGTGCAGGTGTGGTAGATGACAGCAAAGAGTGTTTTTATTAGAAGCAGAATTGTTTTGCTTTTCTTCTATTTTTGCAATCTAAGCATGCAACGTGTTCGAATTTTTATCGACGAGCGACTTCAAGATCGTTTGTCTTCCGTGTCTGGATTGTGTAATGCATTGGTTAGTCTCAATTTCTTTCTTCAAATTCTTCCTCCCTTTTCTGAAATTTTCCCATTTTTCCTATGAGAAGAATGGGTGTAAGTGCTTTAAAATAACAAAATGATCCATGCTTGATTCCATCTTAGACGGAAAAACGAGTATTTAAAATTTAATTTAATAAATCAAAAGAATTTTTGCAGTATAAAAAATATTTGTTATGTGTATGAAAGTCGCTTTGATACATTACCATCTGAAACTGAGCCTTATATTCTACCTATATTATCATTATTATTTATGTATTCTACAGAACAGACTGCTTCTAACCAAAATTATATATTTTTATTTAATTCCGTTGCGTTTATGGCGATTGTGTGCCTGATTCAAGAACACATTTCCTTCATTAACCTTTTTTAGAACGGTAAATCATTTTCGTTCTTAAATTTAATTTTATTCAAAATCATTATTCAAATTTTCCTCAAAATCAGTATTATAAAAAGCCTGTCTACTAAGATATTGTGAATTTCTTGAAATCTAAAACGATTAAATTGTTTGAACCTCATACACTTGATTTTAAATATATCATTTTCTTAAAAAAATTAAGATACTCAGATTGATAAATCCATTTATATTAAAGGTTAATCATTATCATAAATTGTAAAGTGCAAAATTAGTTAATATATTAGACATCAGCTTTCTTCGAAAATATAAGGTGATAATAATTAAAATTGCGCATTCAAAAGGCTATAAACCACTGGTGAGTATAATTTTTTCATCTAATTATATATAAAAAAAATGGAAATTAATTTTTCGAAAGAAAAAAAAGTAGTCAAAAATTAACCAATAGATGACACTGTACTTTTCAGAAAATACTAAAAGTGATTACTTTAAAATATATACTAATTTTAAGTAAAAGATATGGCATATGCACCACTCATTAAACTTGTGATCAAAAGGCAAGGAACATGTTGTTCCTGTTATTCTGCGTCTGAGAAAGTAATCATGATTCCATCATTGAAGAATCGGACTGTAAAGCTTTTTTACACGAACAACCACTGTGCTGCAATCGCATTGAAGAATTTCCAGACATTAAAGTGTTTAAAAATCGATTCTAGCCCGATGACTACAATTGGTCTGAAGAAGATGATTGATAAATTCGAAAAAATGGGTGAAATGTGGCAGAAGGAGGAAAGCAATTGCATCATGTCAGTAGAGGATGTGACTACAGCACTCAGGAAGCGTTAAGCAGTGCTTTGGGAACATCCAGTGCTTAAGGAATTTCCTGAACGTTAGATATGCTTGTCAGCATGGTTCGTAAAATTTTGTTAAGCATTCTGTAATGCTATCCATTCAAAATTAAGCATGTTCAGCAGATACTTGCTGCTGATCTGAAAAGGAGAAGCATTCACCCTGCAATTTCTTGCTCGAATGGAAGTAGACAATGCATGGCTATGGAACATTTTGCGGACAGACGAAGCTCATTATCATCTCCAAGGTTTATTTCTTCAAGTGAAACGAAAGACATTCTAAAATCGCTAAAGTGCATTAAACTTCAGTTTGTTAATTGAGTTATTAAATTTCTGTTAATTTTTAAATCGAATTATTCTTTGAATGAAAGAATTACACAGTAAAAATTTTTCTGTAAGGTGTTGAAATGTTTCTCCCCAAAATATACCATTCTGTCAAAATCAAATATATCGGGGTAGGAATGAAGGGAATCTGAAACATCGTTTTTTCTTTCTTTTTCTTTTTCTTTCTTTTTTTTTAAGTATAAATGAAAGGCAATAATTCTGAAAGGAAAAGTTTGATAGGAAAGTAATAGGTATTAAACTATAAAATGAAACTTAAAATGTTAAGATAATTAGATCAGGAATAATGTTTAAAAACATCATGAATGACTTTTTAATCATCATGAAGTCTTTTTAATTTTTTAATTGGAGCGAAACGTTTGATATTTCATCTAAGTATGAATTATATAGAAGAATACATGTTGAAAAAAACTTGAAAGTGGCTTCTGCGGGTTTTTTCTATACATATTTTTTCTATACTTCGTCAAAAAACTGGCTATCGAAAAATACCTATAAGTATTTAATGCCTATCGAAATTTGTAAGAAAAATGTTTGTCAGTGTACAATATCGAATGGATATATTTCATACAGAAACACACATTTTTTTTTTCAGAAAAAGTGACGGAAGATAATTAACATTTTGTGGCAATTATATCTAAATATTTATTCGATTGCATATTTTGTTAGTTTTGCTGATGATTCAACTGGTATATAATCGTTAACCTCTTGGCATACGATTTTATTTAGCTTCCTGTTTAAATGACACATTCTATTTGGTACATTTATTATTCTTTTAATTCCCATAGAAATCTAAGGAGGTATAGAAGCGTTTTTAAGTGATTTCTGCATTTAAATTACTTAATGCTTTCACTTCATTCCAGATTAAAAATTAAAAATTCAGTCATTTGATACGCGAGACAGACTCGTTATTGAATACAAAGAGGTTAAAACCAACGAAGTGATTCATTCTGAGTAAAGATCACAATAAATAGCTTTCGATGTTCTTCTATATATTTAATATTCTAAAACCCATCTTCATATGTTAACATTCTGCTGATATTTTTATAATCTGTATCCCTCGGGCAGTAATACAAAATGTGCACACTGGATTACATTTTTTTTTTCTGTAGCTACAATTATCTAATATTTGTAAAGTTAAAAACAAGAAGAGTTTCGATCGATGCATTACTTTAATTTTTTTCCCGGAAAAGCGGCTTTCCTTTCATATTTATTGTGGTCTCCTATACTGGATTGCATCTTTTACGGCTATAGCAAGTGGTGACGTAACTATAATGACAAATTTGTCTTTCTTAAAACATTGAATATATCAAATATAAGTGTTATTGGGTATCAATTAATAATAACATTTTTCACTGAATGAAAAGATAATTCTGCGTAATCGGATAGATATGCAATTTTATTTTATTTAAATATAAACTGAATTTTTGGTGGATCTCAGAAATTGAAAATTTATAATTCATACAATTCTTTTTTTCATTTCATAATGTGTTATTGCTTGTTCTTGGTGAAAATGTAATTATATTAAAGTAATAACCTTTTCATTAAATTAAATATAAAAAGTCACCTTCTGTCAATTTTTTTCTAAAAAACAGTGACAATCCGAAAACACTTTATTGTCTTTTAAAACGCATTTTAAAGTCAAAAGAATTAACAACGGTCGAAAAATAAATTTGATACCTTTATTTAATACTAGCCGCCTTTGGCGACCAGCCGGTTCGCCAGTATTACCGCTCGCTACAATTTTCAATTAAATATTTTAAATAACTGGTCTCTTAAAGGATTCTCAAACAAAAAATTTTTAATCTTCAAATTTTGATAGTCATACCAAATTTATACTGTTTAGATCGTTTCGTTCAATTTACTATATATATTTTGCTAATTTGTTGTCATTTCCGGCAAAACTTCAACTTTATATTAATGTGGAAATGATGAAATTGCAATTAATATAAAGATATTTTTTAATAAAACCAAGCGTTTAATTTTATTTATCATCTTTATTGTTATTTATTAATTATTATTATTATTGAATGTGAGTATTGCAAACAGAATCGCTCGGTATTTAAGTCTTATGTTAACTACAAAATATTTTTCATAATTTATGTAATATCTCAAACAATAATTCAACAAAAATTTCTGAGATTCAGCATAAAATTCAGTTTTTAGTTTTGCTTTCAAAAGGATTGAAATGAAATCAATAATAATATTTTGTTCCTGCCTATAAATATATTTCAAAAATTATGAAGTCTAAATTTAATGCAGTAAGTTATCATATTCTGAGAAATATTCAGGACATACCAAATTTTAAATAAATGAATGAATGTTTCTATTTTCCACGATCAACTAAGACTTATTTATGAAGTTTTAAATGTTAAAAATTTAGAAAAACTCAACATTTTCGTAATCTTAGGCCAATTAATCTTGAGAAACCTGCGCGCTGATTGGCGTATTTCTTTGAAGCGATCGATGGAAAATCTAAAATTATCCTTTTTTTTATTGAATAGTGATATTCAAATTTTCCTAAATCAGTCAGTTTAAATGATTGGAAATTAACTCTTAAAAGTCAGTGATTTAGTTGATTGGAAATTAACTCTATGACCACCATAAAATCTGTGCTTTCTCTTGTGGTGTATGCATTCTCCTTAATATCCGCTCGAATAAAACATCACATACAAAAGTACTACATAGAATAAAAACATCAAAAGTAAACATAACATTTCAATAGTTGCCAAAAACCAAAGAGAGAAAAATGCAATTAATAAGCAGACGATATTTAGAAAAGTACAGATATTTAGACTGGAAAATGAAATTATCTGAAATTAACCCCACGCGCAGACGATATTTACAAAAGTAAAAATATTCAAACCTGAAAAGGAAAATATATGAGTTATTCCATCAAAAAATGCCATAAATTTGTTTATATCTTCATTATTTTATGAGTTATTAAACATCAAAATGGGTCCGGGATTAAATAAACACCCTATATAGAGAGTGTAAAAGATCATAAAATAATTTTTCTTGAATTTATTTTTTAGAAAAAAAAATATTTCATAATTATTTCATTTCCTACATACACGTGCCGAAAATTATATTTTTGCACATTTCATTTCCAAAAAGATTTAATTTATTTTTAATTGGAGCTTTAATCAATGTGATGGCAACACTTTGAGAAAAGCTAATTTTTTCCCATGAATGCGAAACGTGCTTAGTTTTAATTTTAATTTTTTACGAAAAAAATTATTGAAAAGCATAATTATAATGTTTATTTAAAAATTCATTAAAAATAGAAATTTAATTTTAAGATTAAAACATTAGTATCATTTAAAAGATAAATTTTTGATCTTTAACTTCATGTAAAAATCTTTTTTGTGCGGTAATATTTTCGGAAGTTAAAGCAGAAACACGCCAAAATTTCGCTTAATTTTTAACTAAATGAAATTCTAGTTAAAAATTCGAAAAAATAACCCCCAGGTGCACATTCCCGGCCTCCAAGGTATACACGTGCCAAATTTGGTAGCTATAGGTTGAATGGTCTGGCCTGTAGAGCGCCAACATACATACGCACACACACACGCACACACATTGAGCTTTATTATAAGTATAGATTTAATAAGTATGATACCTTGATTTAATATTTTCAGCAAAACTATTTTCCGTATATCAGTTTCTGTTATAAGAAGGTAGTTTCTGAGAATATATTTATATATATTTTTGTCATATATTATAATATTTTTAGTTATTGTACATTAAACTGCAAATTATCACTCTTGAAAATATGGAAAAAGAAAAGGGAAGAAAAAAAAAACGAGAAGCATTTCATTTCCTAACAACTTATTAAATCATGATTAAGCATACAGCAAGGGAAATTTTGGCACAGTCTTCCGTAGTGTTAAATTCAAATTCAAGTCTCCAGTATTTTATTTTTAGAACTAGAGACAATCAATATATCAATAACATTGAGCAGCGAATATCTTTAACTGAGGTGTAGACAAGCGTTAAACATGAAATCATTAGTGCAATAAAAAAGTAAGTAAATGAAACCGTTGATACTTTTTACCAGATTAACTGACATTTTGTTGTGAATTTGAAATTAGAATATGTTTATATTGTATGTGTATGCATGTTTTTCCTATTCTACCTACAAATGTATTCGAAATTCGATCAAAATATGAATTCAACATTTTTTATTTTGGTCACTTTTTGCATTTTGGTTTAACAAGTAACACAGTCTATTTAAATTTTCTGACTATCCACAAGAAAAATAAAATACGGAATTTTTTCGTAGACATTAGCGAATACTTCTGATTTTTTTTATTTATGTTATGAGCATGCTATATCATGTACAGAAAGTGAAAATGTGGAAAAGGAACTCTTTCAGAAAAATTCGTTATTAGATGAGAAAAAAAAGCAGTGCATTTTTTTTTTCTTTTCCAAATTGGGAAACTGAGCTAAGTGTTTTTGCTTGTTAAGATACAATTTATAGGTTCCATACGACCGTACGTAAAAAGTTTCAATTGCAATTTGAATAAATATGCCAGTACTTCATTCAGGTTTCAACATTTGACTTCAGCCATTTTGTTTGAAAATAATACCTTAAATTCAATCATATTTTCTAACTAAATGCATTTTGAAACGTCGATATTTTGATCAATAGATAAAGGTCCCTTCCGAAATGTCTGCTTAGGCTTAAAGCCATTTTTAAAATGGCACATTGATATTATCAACTATCAACGGTTTTCCCCCCGTACAAAAAGAGAAAAATTCTAAGTAATATCTACACGCTTTCATCCCATACTAATACATACTCTCATTGTTGCACAGATTTTAATTCAAACAGCCTGGGTACCCTTCCTATCTAATTAGTACGAACAACGCTAGAATAAAGAAAAAAATCATTGTCTTATGCATCTGTCAGCAAAGGATGTACGATCTGAAAACCCCAACACGAATTGTTACGAATTAATAATTGTTCGAGAGCAACAGGTTAAAAAGATAAGTTAAACACGCAATTAAGTAAAAAGAAAGGTAGACACCCATTTATTTGGACACGATCTTTCATTTCTGTGAAGGCAAAAGAGCTCCAGTAACGCGAGTATATCTTCATTTAATTAGATCTATCTCCAGACTCTCTTCGTATCTAACCGCTCTTTCACGGCCATGGCTATTGACCCTGTTTGGGAAGCAGTTTCGAGCTCCTCCGACCAATCCTAGTTTTCGAATCCAATCCGTCCTTAACGCTCAGGAGGAGGAGTTGGAACCTTGCATGGTTGGTTGCCGAGATCGTTTTTGGGACCGGTTATAATACAAAACGTGTTGTCTATCGTTCCAACATCACTCTTACAGGTAGGTAAAATCTCTTTAAATATTGCTCCAAAGGGAGAAATATTCTAGCTGCTCACACGAGCGATTATCTCTGCTTCTGAATTTAACCAGTTAACCTCTTCGGAAAATGTGTGTCTAGATTGTCATACACATATAGATAAATATTATGCATTATATAAATATTAAACAATTATTATGTAAATATAATAATTCTCATCGAGTAAACTCGTCATGACGCAAAATGTTGTACTTTTTCCATGACTTGTATACTCGTCAAAAACAGTTAATTGGTTAAAGAGTACATTTGTCAATTTTTCAAAAAACGGAAAGTTGTAAGTTTTAAATTTCATTTCTGATTGTCAACTTTACTATTATACTTAATCTATAGCAAGACTGCTTTTATTTTGTTTTTGTTTTTTTCAAATTATGATGGTTTAAAAAATATTTTTTAAGTGAGGTATGATTAAAAAAAAACCAAATTTAAGGTCACTGAAACTTATAGAAAATTTGTAAATTTTTTTACCTTAATGGTTATTAACTTAATAGTCATTACTAATGTTTACCCTTTTGCACTCAGATGCTGACTGTCGGGCACCATTCAAGACGATATATCATGTTGACTATATATATTACTTGTTAAAATAAGTCAGAGTGGTAAGAATATATATATTAATTTTTCTGGGAAATTCAATTTAAAACAATTATATATATTTATTATTTGGAGCCACAAACAATTCCTTATATTAGGTGAATAATTATGTATTGATTACCTTTCCGAGTGCAAAGGATTAAATTTTATTTCTCATTGTCAGCGTTTTTGTATACTCATTCTACAGCAGGACTGTTCTTATTTTTGCCATATTATAACGGTTTAAAATATCTGTTTAAAGTGACAAGTATACGAGATAAAAAAAATAAAAGAGCAAACCAAATTTAAGGTGACGGAAACTTATAATTGAAAACGTATAAATTTTTTACCTTGCATTTTATTAATAGAGAAAAAAGTTAAAAAATCATGATGGTTTAATATATTTTATTAAAAGATTATTGTACGATCATTTTGATGAGTTTTTATGAGACATCATTAATTAAGTTGCATTTTATAAGCTATTTTAAAATTGTGAAATCACGGTATAATTTCTCAGATTAAAATGACTGTAAGGAACTTTTATCCAACTGCAAAGGGTTTATGTATAAAATAAGTTTAACGACTTGACCTACTAATTTACTTAACTTCCTAATTAAATGACACATTCTATTTAGTATATTTAGTATTATTTTAATTCCTATAATAATATAAGAGCATTTTAGATACTAAAACCTTTTTTAAGTGATTTTTGAATTTTAAATTGCTTAATATTTTCTCTTACCTGCAGATTTAAAATTAAAAATTGAGTAATTCGATGCTCGAATCAAACTCTTCATTGTCTGCGAAGGGGTTAAGAGACCCTTTTGTAAATAAATAAGTGTAGTTTTATTTTTCAGGTCACAATAGAAATATCACAAATCCAGAAAATAACTCATAAAATACCAGATTCAAACCTAAATTATTTCGAACTTCAATAAAAAAGAATGGGTATGATTCTTCGTGCTTCTTTTGTACCCTACGTAATTTCTTTAATGTATCATAAAATAAACAACAATGAAGAAACATTTTGGCAAAAATCACTAATGGTATACTTATTATGAAAATTTTTAAAAAGTTACTGAACTATACGGTTGAGACTGAACTCATGCAACGAAGCTGATTCCACTCTATAGCTAAATTATTCTAAGATTTTTTTTTTTTTATGAAAAAGGACTAAATAATTTTTTTATCAAAGTTTTTAATATTCAGAATATAAAATTTCTGAATATCAGTTTTAGTCTGAATATCACTTAGATTTTATCAGTGCTACTCAATTGAATTTCTAATTGATTATTTCTTTTAATTTCTACTGGAAATAAGAATAAATATTGTAAATTTCTTAAAGGCTTCTTGCTATTGTAAATAAATATGTATGCAGCATAATAATATCTAAGTATTTAATAAAAAAACTAATTATTATTATAAAGAACTATTATTTTTACGAAATAGAAAGCGCAATGAATTTAGTACACATAAGTACAGTCATTTATTTAATACCAATAATTAATTTAACCTAATGGGGAGAAGGGTGCCTCAGATATGGAGATTAGAAATTGCCATATAAATAAGTAGGTTCTCGCTTCTCTTTTGGGTACAATAATAGCTGTTAGTGTTCTTTGGATCCATCGTGGATGGCAAATCGTATCTCTGTAGGAGTGGATAAGCTCATGAGCTAATTTTAATGGGAATATTTTGCTTCTACAACAGAGTACAATATAAAATGTCGAGGCGACTCTGTCATGCCTCCGGGCGCTACAACAGGGCGGAGAAATTCTTCGTGGTGCCTGATCATTAGAACAATAGACATAAAAATAATTGCCATTAATAATAAATATGAATTGTAGAAGCTGCTATGAGAGTTTATAGTAAGCCCTTCCATACCTTTCATGTCCATGCAATGCTTTAATTTTAAATCCTAATTCAAAATCCATTTTTAAAAAAAATCAGAAATCTTCTGTCCTCATTAATGACGCACTGCAACAAAGCAGTGTGAATTTTCAGTCGATATTCATAAAAATATTTCACGGAAAGAATAACCATTTATATAGGGATACCCATGGCAATTTTTTATTCGAAAGAGCTAAACTTCAAACCGACTTTTAATACTCATTATAAATCATTGTATATTTTTAAAAAGTATTGCTGTTTTTTAAAGGTTTTATTTACCTTGTAGAGGAGTAAAGCTTTCGCAGAAGATCTCCATATACAATATGTTGATTATTTAACGTCTTCACGCTCGTCTGTTTTGGAATTTAACAGGGGCGTCATCTTACCAAGGCTCAAAATGACAGCATCCGTTCCAGAATAATATAACTTCAAAATGTATGTTAATCTAGCTAAACCCCAAACAAAAAGGTTTTAAGAGATCTTTTTTAAAAGACAAACTGTAAAAATATTCCCCTATTTTCTATAAAATATTTGATTACAAACATTGTCAGTACATATACAAAATTTGAAAATTTAACTATCGCTGAAATACCAGAAATACGGCACATGATTCAAAAATTTGGTAATTCGCTTAGAGCAGTTTCAAGAGGAATATTTATACATCAATCTTTTTATAAAGGATTTTTACTACAAGAGATCAAACCACTAAATGAAAGATTGTTTTTGTTT
Source organism: Argiope aurantia (assembly GCA_026543865.1). Taxonomy (NCBI): domain Eukaryota; kingdom Metazoa; phylum Arthropoda; class Arachnida; order Araneae; family Araneidae; genus Argiope; species Argiope aurantia. The sequence goes on along the minus strand of JAPMOR010037468.1, from coordinate 207,524 downwards.
CTGAAATATTATTTAATACTTATTTAAATAAATGTAAAACAGGACAAACCTTAATTGATTAGAAACGAAATCATCATATTGTAATCTCACAAGTTAAGAAATGCATTCAAGTTGAAATTTTCTACTCTACTCAGTTGATATCGCTATCTATACTATAAATAATTTTGTTAAATAATTATTTTTAAATTCGCAGAAGTTAACTTTATAACAGTATTTAACTTTGAAACATTTAGAAAAATTGTTTCTGTATTTCTTACATGCATTATCCTTTATATTGTTTTTCTTATAGTTTATTTAAATTCATAAGCTGAAGAACTGATATTGCTACCCTTTCACATTAGATATAGAGTGCTGAAGATTTTTTTAATTCCTAAACCGAACAATTAACAACTATAAAAATTGAATCCCACTTAATTGTTTTGAAAATGAATCCTCTCTTCTTTTATTTAGCTTAAGGAAAATCTGGATATTTCATGTCTGTAAAATTTAAATATGACTAAGGTATATACTTTTTTATCCTTTTTTATAAAGGCTCATTCATCATTGAAATTAATATAATCAATCTTTCCTAATCCATTGATCAATTACCCCATTTTAAAGACAGAAACTGTAAATTCGATAAACTATCTGAAATTCTATTAGTAATACCTCTTTGGCCGTTATACAGAGTGCCTACTCTAGACGCGACCTAATAGCTAATTTCTAAACCATTATATCTCCAAATGGAAAAATGCTCTAAATTCATAAATAATCATACTGTTTGATTTCATAAATGTAATTTTGAAAAAATTGCGAGATTTAAATTTTTTCCTCTCTTGGACCTCTTAGTCACATTTACCAAAGTATTCTTGTCAGCTAACATTTTAAATAAAGATAAGTTCTTCTTTTCTACCTGTAAAATTGACCGAGTTATGAAGTTTTGAATTTCTTTATTATATAGAGCAATCAATAATCGCCTCGAAAAAATGCCATTTGTCGATGGGTGGATTTTCCTCATGAAATTGTTCCTTTCTCTCTTTTTATATTCAAAGCTTCCCAATTCGGTCAAATTTCATTGTAAAAGTGTGGAAATATTTTTGTTTAAAATGTTATTTTTTGTGTCAAGAATATTTTGCTAAACAAGGCTGTTAGGGTCGAAGAACTGTATAAAATTATAAACTTATTCAAGTAGTACATTTATTATTCAAAGGTCATAAAATGTAGATTCTGTGTCATTTAAATCATTTTTCTATCTGGAAATACATACCTATCCATTACGGTTTACAAGTTAGCTATTTGTCTCCGATTATTGCACACGGTGTAACGATGCATATTTATATCATTTACAGTTTGCTCTTTTTAAAACTTATTTTGAATTATATAATAATTCTATATTTTTATTAATTAAAGTTTACATAAAATTTCAAATAAGCAAATTCAAAAATAACTGTTTCAGTCTTGTTAATTACTTTTATGTAAATAAAAATGAAATTAATTTAAAAAACAGTTCTCTATATTCTACATTTCTCAACTTTTCTATTATCTACATTCTATTTTCTATAATAAGGACATTTATAAAACTGCAATAGAAAAATAGAAATTCTTGCAGTCTGTTCAATAAAGAAAAACTTAATTTTTATAACAAGTGTTTGAATCTCTCTGTAGATTATTCTATGTTATAAAAAAATTATTCTAAATTTGTTCAGCACAAATCGCATTTTACGCATGAAGTTTTTAGGAAAACTGTAAAGTTTTTAGAAATTTACCACTTATTTTTTATAAGTTTTAAATAAGCGATTTGTTACATATCCACATAAAAATTTTATTTTTTGACAAAGCTCAACTCCCAGCATGACCCGTTTGATGTCCTACTATAATATTCTGTGCGAACATAATATATTTCAATTTTAAGTATAATAATTTCTTCCATATGTCTATAGATATGTGTTCTTCTTTCCATATTATTCTTTTCATTCAGTTGCTATCTCTTAATGAGCAAGAATCAAAATTATTTTGTATCAGAAATCTGAAATTAAAGAAATGGCTTAAGATCGATCCAAAGATCAATCGTGTAGCTTAACATGCTATGATTAACTTTTATGACTACAAGATAATATTCCATTAATCTGTTCAAAATTCTAAAAGGGTTATGTTTACTTTTTATGTTATTTTTTTGATTATATATATATAAATAATCAAAAAAAATAAATCCAAATCAGTATCAATAATAATTGTAACGACTTTGTTAGTAAAAGGAAAAGTGTGGTTAACCGATCCTATATTGATTGATTTAACATGATCTGACATATTACATTATGTCTTAAATGAAAGCTACAGTTCAGTAGCATATATGCTTATGCTGACAGTTTTAGACATCGTTTTATTTTTAAACTTGGGAACAGTTCATCATCAAATAGAAATTATGTGCATAAATTTGGACTCGTAGTCTCGTCTCCCGTAGTCATAACTTTAGCCTTGACATCTTCCAAACATTTTATCAAAATCAATATAATAACAAATACATTATTGATGGTAAGATTATCAAAAGTTGACAAGAGAATTTTGAATGAAATTATCGATTAATTCGAACTCTGATTAATTGTTCTATAAAGCATTTTATCCGTTTGCGAACTTTTGGTTTTTGTACACTTTACCAAGTGTTGTTGAAGAGTAATGTATCGAAAGCTCTGAATCCTCGTGTATGTAAAACACATATTTTTGAGTAGTTTTGTGGCCAAAGAGAGAAACCCCTTTTGCAATTTTAAAACTTCGCTTTATTCCATCCCGGAAGGAATAATGTATGTATAAGCAAGACGCGCCGAGACACGTGAATCCACAGCACGAAACAAGAGCAAAAAAAAAAAAAAAAAAAAAA
>JAPMOR010037468.1:172976-204270 GCA_026543865.1 Argiope aurantia | reverse complement strand
TTATTTTTTTAAAAGGCATAAAATATGAGAAAAATTTGTGCACTAAATAAAATAATTACAGTAATTCTTATTTAAAAATCATTTATTGCAAATTTTCTGTATTTAATGGTTTTGAAAAGATCAATAAATTTTTGCTGATATTGCATTTTATATTTGACGAATCTTTATAAGCTGTATCATACACCTTTAATCAGTCGATGCACGAGGCTGTTTTCTCCACAGAACATGCATCATTTACTTTTAAAAAGAAATATATAAAAAGTATCCTACCTTTCGTAAAAAAATTTCTTCTATTATTTTATTTTCATTGGAATCTGAATGACTACTATTATATCGTTAAAAAAGCCACAATTTCACTTAATTATTTTTACTAACAGTCGCGAATTTATATATAAACAATTAAGGTCCCTAAATCTTTCCTTTCATCATCAGGAATCTCTCGCTATTTTGCTCAGAACGTAACAAATGAACTTCTGGAAACTTATTAAGTTTCTCCGCCGCCATTTATTGACATAGGTTTTTTTCCGACCGCATTCTCTCTTTATTAACGCAGTGTTGTGTTATTTATTCGCGGGAGGGAAATCAAATAAGAAATTCAACTAATGACGGTAAAAAAATCGATTTGTAATTTGCTGCGATAGGTAGGGTATCCAGATAAGATTTCAGGTTGGAAGCGAAGCGCGAACTTGGTAATGAAAATATTTATTTGATTGATTAGAAGGCTACATCAGGTACTTGCATGCACAAAATTGCTTATGGAAGGAATGAGCAGAAAAAAAATGAGATTTGAACAGTTTCATTTATTGTTTCGAAAATGAACAATGCATTGGAGAGAACGTGAAATGAAATGTGAAGGAGGAGTGATATTGTTTTATCATTTTTTTAAAAAAATGTATAGATTTGCTTAGATAAGTCAGGTTATAAAGGAAAAGAGCAACTCAAACCAAAAATGCTCAGATGTCCCGGATGTATTGAAATGGTTTCGATACTCAATAATTTGTCATATTTGATAAAGTATTTAAATTTATATCAAGATATTTTGTTTAAAATTATCCCTGATTTTTATTTAAAAATAAGTATTTCGTAATAGTTACTTTTAAAAAATATAGTCTAGATTTCATTTACGTGAAATGAATCGTAAAGGAGGAGTGATATTGTTTCGTCATTTTTTTTAAAAAAAGGGATTTCGATTTGCTTAGATAAGTCAGTTTATAAAGGAAAGAAGCAACTCGAACTAAAATGCTCGGATGTTCCAGATATATTGAGATGGGTTCGATATTCGATTCTTTGTCATATTTGTTAAAGTATCCACTTTTTATTTTAAAGTTACCCCGATTTTAGTTAAAAACAAATAGTTTGTAATAATTACTTTTAAAAAAAGGTAGTCTACATTTCATTTACCAAAAACAAATTATCCTCAACTTTTGCTCAACATAGAAAGAGATCACAATATAACAAATATAGATGCAATTAGAAGGGAAAAATAATAAAAATATTAGTAAAATATATTGCTAAATTCCTATCTAATCTAAAAAATATCGATTTGTAATTTGCTGCGATAGGTATCCAGATAAGATTTCAAGTTGGAAGAGAAGCGTGAACTTCATAATGAAAATATTTATTTGATTGATTAGAAGGCTACATCAGGTACTTGCATGCACGAAATTGCTTATGGAAGGAATGAGAGGAAAAAAATGAGATTTGAACAGTTTCATTTGTTGTTTCGAAAATGACCAAAGCTTTGGAGAGACCGTGAAAGGAAACGTGAAGGAAGAGTGGTATTGTTTAATCCTTTTTTTAAATAAAGATTTAGATTTGCTTAGATAAGTCAGTTATAAAGGAAAAGAGCGACTCAAACCAAAATGCTTAGATGTCCCAGATGTATTGAGATAGTTTGGATATTCGATTTTTTTTTTTCATATTTGTTAAACTATCCAGATTTTGTTTAAAATTAATCCTGATTTTTATTTAAAAACTAGCTGGTATCCGGCGCGTTCCTGTCGCAAAAGAAATAATTTTGGAAAAATCGTTTGAAATTTAAAATAGTTACCTTCTTTAATTAGGAAGGATATTTTTTGTCGACAATGAGTGCATTCACTGAAATTGAATGATATATAAAGGAGAAATATAAATAATATTTATTCTAATTTTGGGGGGCTTTATTATTCAAGTATACTTCAGAATAGTCAATATAGTTTTGTTTTTGTCCTCCCGTCTTCAGCAAAAACAAATAAATTTCTTGGCTGTCCGACTCGTGAGCATCTAACATATAACTGACCATGTGAGAAACATGGATTTTCTAGGTTCAAAGCAATAAATTGACGAAGTTTTATCGCAATCGGATGAATGGTGCGGCAGCGCATAAAATATGAACAAACAAAAATTCATTTTTATTTATTAGTAAGTAGTTCGTAATAGCTACTTTTCAAAAAAGTAGAATAGATTTCATTTACCAAAAAATTTCTCTTCAACTTTTGTTCAACGTAGAAAAGGCCACTTTATAATATAACGAATCTAGACGCAATCAGAAGGAGAAAAAATAATAAAAATATTAACAAAACATATTGTTTACGTTTCTTTATCTCTTTGTGTAATTTTTGCATTTTCCTCTACAATTATTTTGTTTTTACTTTTTCTCAGAAAGTTTTCTAGAGTTTTATTGGAAGGAGAGGGTATTTTCTTATTACACGCATTTCATTCTCTTGGAGCCCATTAGCTAGAATTTCTGCTTGAAGTTCAGAACACTTGAACTATGAAAATGAAAACACAATTGGCGTAATAGATAGCACAAAAAAGAAAAATAATGCCCATTAATCGTCAATTCACTGGAAAAAGAAAGGAATTGCTTCAGCAACTTCAATCTTTCACTGCATCAGTTTTTCCTACCATGAGACACTCGAATTCTAGGCATGATAATCTAATTATCAAATCCAGGCAGAGATAGATAAAGTACAAAAATTAATTAAAAACAGTAGATGTAGTCTTCCAGAAATTTTCTCGCATATTCCATAACAGTCTTATCCCCTTTCCCCCGCATAGAGTCGTTGACTTGGGCAAAGCCGCGAATGCCTTGCATGCCATTGGCTAACAATAGTTACAAAATATAGATCTTTGGAGCGAATTTAACATTTGTGGTGAATTTATCGTGCGAATATGTATTTTGAACGCCTTTTTTTCGTATCGATTGAAACCAAAATTTAGCACAAAACTACAGTTGTAGTCACAAATTCACACACCGAATGTCATTGATTGAAATCATTGTTTTCAGTTTCATGTGAACACAATGGATAAGAATCTACATTTTAGAACTAAAACTATGTCCAAATTTCATCTATCTAGCGTTTTATGTTTTGTAATTATTAAGTTCATTTTCACTTTAACAGTCAGTCAAATAGACTTCCTCTGAATAGATTTCGTTCAAAATTTGGTATAAACCTACAAAATGAGTTCTAACTCTATGCACCAAATTTCATCAGTTTAGTTCAAGGTGTTTTTGACTTATTGTGTTCACAGACAGACAGAAACCATGCAAAAAATGTGTGTTTCGAACTCAAGGAGGTCTAAAATGTGGAGATTGGTCAAATTTCGTCTTTTTTTTTTATTACAATTGCTTTATACATCGTATATGAGAAAGTAAAGGTAAGTGCGGTTTTAAATAAAATTCTTTGTATTACTTGTTTGGTCATATCGTAAATTATTACCAATATTATTCAGTTCCTTTATGGGTAGGCCTTTGAGGATCAATATCATAATTAAGTGATAAGGTCCCACCGATTTTGAGTTCTTTTTCTGAATTTGATCCCTGTAACTATCGAAAGCAGAAAGCACGCATATTCTTTAAATGGAAGTTAATGATTTCAGAGTAAAGTTGTCTAAATATTTATATGAAAATGAGAATATTATAACGAGGCTTAACAATAAATAATACCCATCTCAATATTCCAAATTTTACAATAAGAAAAAATTCAATTTTTTCAGAACCATTAAAGAATTGTTCCAGCTTTTTTTTTTTTTTTTTTTCATTCTTTCTTTCTGATATGAACATGAAATCACATGCTCATGCTTGATGTGAAAAGAAAGCATTCATATATGTTATTAATGACGGAAATGTTATCTTTCCTTCCTGTTACGGAAGTTTGAAAATTGAAGAGGAGGATGTTGCTTATTAAGTAATGATAATTTCATTTATAAAGTGATTAAAATATTTTATTGACAAAATGATGAATTTATTTAAGTTACATTTCTGATGAAACTTCGATTCGTTTAGGTAGCAGCTGCCCTATTATATTTTTAAATTATTTTCTGTTCTTAAAAATTACAATTAGACTTGTAAAAGTTTTATCTCAACTTAATTTTAATTTTTCTGTTTGAGTAATAATCCACAAGGATTTCCATTTTTTAAGCTTTTGTACATTGATTTTAATAAAAAAAAAAAAAAACACTCCAGAAGTCAAAATTACTTTGTATTTACAATTAAATGATTTCGTTATGCTGTTATATAGCTTATTTTAAAAGATTATGACTGCTCTTTGTGGAAAAAAAAATCCATATCACGTCTTCTTTTGATATATACAATAACATAGATAGTTTATCTGTGAGTCTACTATCCATCATGATTCTGACTTTTGATGTTCTTTTATAGTAATACACTGCTCAAAACAGTTAAAGGATAATATGATTTTGGGTATAAACTGCGGATGAAGAAATGTTTTGGTGACTGATATATGACGCATAAGTATTGTAAGATATTATAAAAGGAATAATTAAATTTTACTAACGATATTTGTTGGTAAAAAAAATGCACAATTCGAGCCTATTATACAACAAAAATGTGATTTCTCAGATAAAAAATGCATTTCAATAATGGGTATTGTTTCCATTGAATGAAAATAATGTCACACACGTACGAGGCATGGAATCAATGAGGGACTGGTGCATTCTCTTCCTCTCCTATAGAAAAATGCTTTCAAAATACTGAATTCCTTTTGGGGAAGTCAAGAAACTAGAAACCCTTCTTCCTAGAATATCCCAAAAATATTCTATGGGATTCATATCTAGGGAATGTACTGGCCAATCCATTCGAAGGATTTCTCGGTAGGAAAGGAAATTGTTCATTTATTGAGCACGATGTCACCTGATGTTATCATCTGTAAGATTAAATCATCCCCGATTATTACTGCTTAAAAGACCACAATAGATCTGAGGATCTCAGCCCTATATCGCTGAACCTTTGGTGTACCAATTCCCCTAATGCGCAGGTCGGTTCTGCCTTGATAGAAATACCAACCCAGACCATCACTCCGCCTCCAACAACAGTTCTTTCCCTCACAAAAGCAGGATTAATCCGAGTATCAGGTTTCTCGCAAAAGGAGAATCCACCTGTTGCCAGGAGGTACACTGGAGAGGGACTCGTCCGTGAAGAGCAAGCACACTGCTCCACTCATATCGTCTCCCTCTGAGATGCTTCTATGCTCACCTTCTGTTGCTCCTCTGTCAACGAAACATAAACCATATGTCTGCGAACATATAAACCCCCATTGCAGAGTCGGTTTCGAACAGTTTGATTCGGAATTCTAGTACACTTTGTACATTCCCAACTTACCGTCTGAAAGCGCTGTTGCAATAAAGCGGCGTTGCCTTCATTGTGCGGTTTTCTCTGACTGTGGATTTGAAATGCCGATTCTCATTTTATGTTGTTGCAGGCCTTGTTACGATTTTCGGCGAATATTTCCAAAAACCAATTTCATAATTTGGAAATAACACTTTGAGAAATTTATAACGCTTCTGCTACAACATATTGCGTTTGGACTGCCTCTAAATGAACGATGGATTTCCTAGTGAAATCATGTTGCAGCGACATCGCATTCACTGCTACAAAATATTCAACGCGTTTCAATTGTTTATAATCTTATCTTACAGAAGAATGATGCAAGTTGCTTTTCAGTCTCTAAAACGCATAATTATCAATGTCACAGACAAAATTTGCCTATTCTTAGCTTTGTAAATGAAAAATTTTTCTTCTTGATCTTTTTTCGTTTTTTAAGTGATGATTATATTGTTGTTTCTTGCCAAAGTCACGATATCCCATGATTATTTTGAGCAGTGTAGTTCTAATTTTATTTAATCTTTATGGAGAATTAAATTAAAATCTTCACTTTCTTTACATGGAGTTTCATAATTAGGATTAAGATCAATCTATCTTCTATATTTTCATTTAGATTAACCATCATAAAAATTCAGTCAAGAACTGTAAAGTTTCTGAAGAGAGGTTTTGGATCAAGTATCAACTTCATCACTTTATTATGGCTATCGTGTATCTAACTCTTAATATCAGTCAATAATTTGTAGCTCTAAAGTGAAATGATACAAACAAAATAAATCCAATTCTGTCCATATAAACTATAGTTTCCAAAGAAATTTTTAAATCATAAAAGGAAAATAAAACTTGTTAACTCATGAGATTTTCTTGCAGGGAATTTCAAAAGAAAATCAAAAGAATATTTCAAGTTAAATGATATTAAAATTTATCAAATAATTGCGAAAAAGTACCCCCAATAACCGCTTTGTATCAATTAGAAATTCTTTTACACTCATATGTTTGATTCTAAGAAAGTAAGAAAGGTTTGACTAAAGATCAAATGGTACAAATGTTTTGTAACATAACACTATTTGCCTTAAAATTCCATATATTGGGTTGTTCGGAAAGTAATTTCGTTTTTTCTCGACAGAGGATTTAATTGTATTTTTTTGCACCCAACTTCACATTTAAGCCGTATAATTTTTATATGCTTTGAGAGCTCATATAGCAAGGCTTGTGTGTGAAAAATTCCAATTAATTTTCTACGCAGTAGTTTTTGGTTGGTGCCCTTTTAAATATAGAGAGCGATAAGCAGCATTTTCGACATATCTTACTGTTTTCCTACAGAAAGGGTAGAAATGTTGTTCAAGCCAGAAAGAAATGGACTGATGTGTATGGAGAAGGTGTGTTGACAGTACGCCAGTGGATTATTATTTGTTCCGGTCACTCCAAAATTTTTTAGATGGTAAAACCTTCACCTCAAATGAGGAGGTCAAAAACCACCTCTATCAGTTTTTTGGCAGCAAAGACCAGAAATTTTATGAGCGTGGAATTATGCTACTACCAGAAAGATGGCAAAAGGTATTGGACCAGAACGGCCAATATATAATTTAATAAAGTATTTGTTTATTATACGAAAACTGTCTTTCATTTCCACACAAAAAAAAAAATTACTTTCCGAACAACCCAATATTTTGAAAAAAATTAGTATTTGGCTTTGACATAAAAAATAAATCAATATTTGGCTTTTTTGACACAAATACTTTGCACTGATCATTTAAATGATTAAAAAATTTACTAGAAAGTGAAAATTCAAATCAATAATAAAACGTATGCAAATATAAGGAATTCAGTTCTTCAAATTTTCTGTTTGTTTTGGTGATTCCAAGGATGTAGCTTGACTATATAGTCATTTAAATATAAAAGACAAACGCTTTATTTATTTATTTTTCAATTTGTACTTTTAAATGTACCGATATCAAGCTTATTTTACTTTGTAAGCTCTCATGATATATTACAAGAATAATTTAATCTTATTGAATGACACGGTACATTTCAATTTTTTCTTTGTTTTTCTTCTAAATGGTTTCAATTTCTTAAAAAGTGGTAAAATAATATGCGTGAACGTAAATAAGAAAATTTCACTTAGCATATGGATTCATATTTCCGGAAAAATATCGGATAACGAATATGTGATAATCCAAATCATCTAAAAAATATCAAACAAGGCTCTTCCCTGTTCATATAAACTTGAATGACTGGCTAACATGCATCTCAGAAGCGAACTCTGTTCCTCTTAATAAATTTAACCATTTAGACCATCCTTGTGTAACTAATCCTTTTTTTAAGCATGCTTCAACATTTCTAAAAGAACAATTAATATGTCTTATGCTTTATTATATGATTTAATTTAATAAGTATTTTTCTTATAATTATGCAATGACACGTGCTGGCTTCCCATCTTCGTACTTATGATGCTCTTGATGACTATAAATGAAACGAATGATGATTTGCTTTCTATATCTTGGAAAGAATTTCATTTCAAATCATCTACATCATACGTTCAGAAAAAAGAATTATCCTAACTGTAACCTGGACTATATAAACCAAAGGTATTAAAAAAATTACCACTTTATTAACTTAATAATAAAAAAGAATCCAAAAATTTGCTAATTGTTATACTTTCAAATTGATTTTTTGTGGGTATCCACATACAAGCAACAAATTAAGTTCTTCAGTCATTAAAAAAGTAGGTATGAATAATTTCATTCTATCCCAAATCTCCTGATGAATCACAAGATCTTTTCTGTCTTTAATTTTTCCCTTTTCTGTCTTTAATTACCAATTCCGAGAACATTTGAAATTCGTCAGCACCATCCGAACACAGGCGTTTCAAATCTGATTTGTAGCCCGAGGATCTAAAATTCCCCCTCAATCGGAATAAATTTCAAGCAGGGCGCTTTAATTTCCACAAGCCGATTATAAGGGAGACCTTAAAGAGATTAGCGGGCCCCTTCAACTGAAGTGACCAACCGCACTGATTTATTTGTTCGCTGACCAAACCCTGGAGCACTGCCATGGCTCCTATCCATCCCTATTCTACGGAGAGCACCTGACGAGAAGTGTATTCTTTCCGCCGATAGATGGCGGTATAGGAAGTCAGTCGAATTCAGAACCAGCTGAGTATTATCAAGAGGAGAGATTCGGGTATTCGTCCTGTTGGATCAACAGGAATCGGTCGTGCTTTGAGTTATCGCAGTCTTGAGCTGAACGTTGCGCTGAATCTCGTCAGTTGAGAGCGTAGGCAGTTTGTCCGTCGAGCAACGGCGTGACCGTTCGGTTTTCGCCAGCTTTGGCTGATGTTTTTTGAAGACTTCTATGATATGGAAAAAAATCATTTTGTTCCTTCATAGACTTTAATCTGCATCCGGGCAGTTTTTTCGCCTTGGGCGAATTCAGCTAATTCTGAGTAAGTTTTCTTTCCCAAAATTGGTGTTTTTTCCCCCCAATGCTTCATTTTTTTTGTAGTTTCTTTTGTTGGATTATTGCTTGATATTATTTTTTTAAAGTAAAGTGAGCTTTTCTTTTGTTGGATTATTGCATGGTAATAACTCTTTTTAATTAATATGAGCGCTGGTTGGAATTTATAGAGTTGCGTCTATTGAAACTAGTTTATCTTTTTTCTTATTTATAAGTCAAATTTTCTAACAATTATAAACCGATGTTTAGAAGTAAATGGTTTTTTTTAGTTTGTTTTACTAATTACGCAAATAAAGCTAATTTATTTTTCAATTTTAAAAGTGAAATTTTTTTTAATGTACTTTGAAAAAAATTATAAAAACGTAAAACGCTTTATTGTATGAAATTATTGAATCAGATAGAATGCAAATTTGGAACAATAAAAAAGTCTTATTTCATCATATGCAATATTATGTTTTAAAACAGATTAATATTATAAAAAAATGTTGTTTTAGATGTGCCTTTCACTATTTTACCTTAAAATGATATTTTGCCGACTCTTAATTTGATAATCTTTTTTAAAAAAATGGCCATTTATATAATTGATTACCTTTTTTCCGGACTCATAACTCGAATAATGCTATATGAATGTTACATGTTTAAATTGCGATCAATTGTTCGCTTATTTCTGGATTTTTGGAATTTTTTCTTAATTTGAGAAATTTTTTGTCATATATTCAGTCATCATAAATCTTTTACAAATTTTTGCCATCTGCAGAAAGAAATTTAAAAAATTAAAACTGCATTAATTGTCCATCTAATATTATCTGGATCATAGTGTTCGCGTAAGATATGAGTATGTTTAAATAATTAATTGAAAACATATATCAGAGTAGATTACCTGTTTCGACTTTAGTAACCAGAAAAGAAATTTCTCCATTTTTGACATTTTTATTGCTAAGAAATGCATCTATCAAGTATTAATTTCAAATTTTTAAGAAATGGCGGTCAAAATTTGATCAAACTTATTTTTTCTATCCAATTATACATTTTTGGGTTCTTAATTTTACAAAAGGAAAAAGAGTAGTATAATTTTTTCGAAATGCAAGTAATTTCTCCTATCTTATGTTTAGAATCGAGTATTTTAAAAACGCGTTTCTTTCAAGAAGGTAGACATTTAACTTATTGCTCAGAAATGCTTTTAACAATTGCAGATGCCGTGATTCGTGTCATTGCCTTCAAGAAAATTTCCGCACACTGTTTCGAAATACATAAGCGTTTTAGCTATCCTAAGAAAATCTTTTAAAAAAAGATCGTTGAAAAAAGCTGTGTCTCTCGTTTCTTGAGCCCTATGAAACGTCATAGTGAAACGTGGAAAACAGTTTTAGAATAGCTTGTATGATGGTGTTTTTTGAATGGCTGATTGATTTTCTCTTCCTTTCGATGTTTGTATAGTTTTGATTTTTTTTTTCGTTACTGCACAAACTTTATACTTTTACTTATCATTTTTTCTTAGCCGTAGTTGTTGTTGTAGAAAGCTTGACTGTTTTTTTTTATTTGCTATTTTACTTCTAGTACTTAATATTCGATCTTTCTTAGTAGAAATTTGAGACGAAATTAAATTCATTAATATCTCAAGTTCTCTCTTCTAAGGTATATTGACTGTTATTTTTTCCTTAGAAATGAACAAATTGGCAAAATATTTTCATTCAAAAACTTATATATTTTTGTTTATTGTTCCTTAAATTTGGAAAGAATTTCCAAAAATGCGTGGATTTAAAACATATTAAAAGAAAGAATGAAAGATGAATTGATACATTACATCAGCAAAATTTCTCGTATCAGTGATTATAAGTTTTGTTTAAAGCATGACATATTCGTGTTAATTTAATATTTAAGAATAAATCATGGTATTTATTTTAAACACATCAAAACTATCTTTTATCGGTAGTAATTGAAGCCATTTTTTAATCTTTCATATAATTTTCATTGTGGATTCTTAATTTTTACATCCAGTGTTAATAAGAGAGTTAATTTAATCGTGTGCGTGTTTAGAATGGTATTTTTGAATGATAAAAATAAGTTGCGAAATGTCGATACACTGTTGCGATAAAGGTTATGAGAAATGTTTCGGTGCCGTTTTGCACCATAAGCGTAGTATCGTATCTTGAAATCATAATATTCGAATGAAATTTACAGATTTGATTCCTTATTGATTATGTATACTGAGTAATGAATATTTTTCTGTTTGAGAAAATCATGTTTTTAAAATACCTTTATTTCTTAAACGCATTATTATCCAATAGACATTTTATAATATCCGGTATTCAAATGATAGTGTAAAATTGTATTTGATTTGATATTTGGTAGTCAGGATTGCGTTATACTGATAGTACTTGTATTGAATTGCATTAGCGTTTATGGATAGGATCGACTATGATTATGTCTATTGAAATAGAATTACTTACAATTCTTTTACTTTTTTGAAATAAAACATTTTCACATTTAAGTTTTTAAATATTAATAATAAAATTCAACTTAAATGCATTAATCATATCATATATTGTTTTATTCTTTATTTTTAATTCATAAGTTTTCTGTGTAAAAATAGTTATTTTTTTATAAAATTCACCGGCTGCATTTTTTTATGCACCATTTGTTAATAATGTAATTTCTTAAACGCTCAATCGTATTTATTGAGTTAGCCATGAGTCAGTCAGCTTTTTTGTTTTGTAGTCAAATAAAACCATATTATAAATTTTAGATAAATTTTAATATGATTAGAGTTCATATTAGAAGTCTGTCCTAGAAAGAACCGTCAAAACCAACAGCTCGTGCAATCATACAATTATACCTAAGATTTGTATTTCGACTGTTTGTTTTCATAAGAACTGATTTACCTCTGCTAAGCACTTTCAGATTATTATTGTAAATTTAGCACTTATAGTTTTTATACTATTTTTGTGTTCTTGGCAATTGTTTGATCGTATCTAATTTCAATTTTCTAATCATTAACTAATGATATTCCCGAATTCGGTTAGTAATCCAATATTTTTTGAGACGCCTTGAGATCTGAATGAGGTTACAGAAACATGATTAGGTTCGAATTTGAAAGAAGGCATAAAACGCAGTTCTTTCTCCTTCGAACTTCGTCCGAGCTTTGTTAGGGAAGTTGCGCGTTATCCTTCGCCGGCTTTTACTGATATTTTAGGCCGGGGATAAGCTTGACGGAGTGCGGTCGTTTGTAATAAAAGCATGATTTGTTGAAAATGTATCAATTCTTCTTTAAGATTTATTTCAATATTTTTTTTTCTTTGCATTAAAATATTTTAGTAAATGAAATGTTCTAATTATTAATTTTAATAAACGAAATGGTATATAATTTTATGGTTAACTAATATTTGGTATAGTTTCTAATATTTAATAACTTCAATAAATCATCATAAAAATGATGCGCATGAGATCGCTTGATTTATTTCATATATTATTGAAACGAGTTACAAAAATGAATATTCGCTGAATGTTGTAAAATCATTTTGTTTCTGAAAAGTTATGTCAGTCACACGATAATTTTTGTTTTCCTGATTTTTTTTTTTTTTTTGGTTAATAAGCTTTTTTAAATATATTTATGTCCTGGTTGTAAATGATTTGAAATGCTATTTGTCAATATCTTTTGCAAAATTCCGTGCTATTCAAGTGAAGTATCAAATCGAATTTTTACTTTGATATTGAGTTATTGAAAATTGTTTTAAAAGTTAGTTATTATTCTCTTAATAAATTCAATCAGGAACTCTTACCATTTGAATGCATCAGTGTATTTAGATTGCGCTGATCTGAAAACAGAACTATTACTTGTTTAACTTATTTGTTTCTTGGTATTTGTTTTTTACCAGTTTAATCGCATGAAGAATGAAAATTTCTAAAGGAGTTTAAAGAATCTGAAAGCATTCTTAAGCTTTAAAGAGAAAAATATGTTATTTTTTTTATTAGTATAATCGCGTCAAGAATCAGGGTTTTAAATGATTAGTAAAGAAAAGTATTCTGGGATTTAAAATTAAATCTGTTTATTAAATCATAAACGATTGTTTTTTTATTAACGTTTATATTAAATATGTATTTTTTTATTTAAAGAAATCAAAATTTAAGCAGTTAAGTTTAAAACTGGTTATTTTTAGTTTTATTTTAGGAGTAAAATTAATTACACTAAGTCCCATTTTTTTCTTTGTACTTAGCCCTTAAGCCATTTAAGTCGTGCAATATGGTCTTTTTAAATGATTATAATTTAACTCATTTCAATCGTGTTGGAAATAATCTTTGAAAAAAAAATTATAAGGATATAATTTTTCGAATAAGTATTAAATCCTTGAAATAACTGAATCTAGAGCAAAAGAATGCAATTCTTTTTAAAGGCAATATTCCGAATTTAAACGGTGTTCCACTATTTGATTTCCGACTGTATGTCAAGATTTCTCATGCTTGTCATATTTGTCTGAGGGAGGATTTGAAATGGTGTTAAAGGATTGACAAAGAATTCTGAAAGTGTTTTGTGGCGGTGGATAACGATTGTTGACAACTCTCTTCCCCATTTAAGTTGATATTTTCCCCATTAACAACTATAGATGAAATATTTTGTTCTGTTCTTCGCTATTTTTATAGCTAAATAAATTTAGTTGCCTTGACGCTTCTAGTTATAAAAATAGGGTACATATAATATAGCATTTTTCATATATAATTTTAATTCATAGGTATGTAATGATACTTTACGCATGATTTAATTATGTATGTAGAACTTGATGTATTTACATTTTTTCTGAAATTTCTTTGGTAGATTTAATTTTATGAATTGAAGTCAAATATTTTTCCCTATGTATGATCTCTTTTTTTATATTTTTACTTTTTACTATGCTCCATATAATTATCCGAATTTCTCCATATCCGAATCGATTCAACCCTCGTTTGATTCGGATAATTTGAGTTTAATTATTGGTCATAGTTATGGCAAAGGTACTGAGACTTTTCTTGGTAAATTGTTTTAAATTTTTCGCCAACATTGTTTCCTGCCTCTTTGGTTCTCGATCCTTTTCCTTTTGTACGCGGGACGTTTATTCCTATAATTCGATTCGCCAGCTATACTAATCCATTTAGCGGGTTTCTAAAGCGTAGACGTCCCAAATTAGCGGAGACAGTCGTACTTTTTTGACTCTGCGCTGGGTTAAAAATTAAGAAAAGAGGAATAAAAATAAAGTTGTATTAAATTTAATTTCTTAAAATAAGACATTTTAAAGCAGAATTAATTTATTACTTTCTCACATTTCTTTAACATTCAACTGAATATTAAATCAAGTTGAACGTTTCATTAAAAATTACAATTTATTCGCCATAAAATACCAGTGCTGATTAATATTTGATTCTTTTACATCTAATCCTTTAGATTTAAGATTTTTTTTTATTTTTCTTAATATTCATGTAATGAAATCTAAGAATAATTCATAAGCTGATAATTTTAATATGACAAAAGCTTCCTTTTTTAGATGCTTGAATACGGAAGGCATTGATAGTTGAAATGCAATAATGCTGAAGAATAGAAAAGGAGTTATTAATTTAAATTTTAGTTTTGTAAATTAAAGATTTTATTTAATTTGATTATGAATTCAAATTCATAAGTTTTCGATTATTTTTTTCTTTAAGATTATTGTTAGTAAAAAATGTTACATTAGATGTATTAAAATGTGTTTTAATTACGAAAAGTAACTGATTGAAACAAATCAAAATTTACCAGCTTATACCTTGTACTGACATGCTAAATGTCAATTGAAATTTTTTTTGTCGTATATGACCATATAATTCCGTAGATGAATTGTGATCTTCATATGCCTTCTGTATATATTAAAAAATTGGCGCGACCATAAATGTCCTGTCTTAGAACTGTAGATGTAGTTATCGGTTGAAATTCATTTAGCAATGATATATGCTTATTGTCGAAGAATACCCAAGTAGCCGCATGACTTAGTAGTAAGTAGGAAAAATCCTCATCGCGTAATTTTTTTTTTCGTATGAAGATAATGAAAAGACCTTCATGTAGCAAAAATTTTTAAATATCGGAAATTATTAGACAGTAAAATTTTGTTCAAATATGAAATTTAATTTCAAATACGTGTACCATTTTCCGAACCTTTCTTCAGGACGCAGCCTTCCCCCAATTTCAACCCAAGAATTTTTTTTAGTGTACGACCTTTTTTCTTTTTTTTTTTTTTTTTTTTATAAATGCCTATCATATCCGTTACAACCTAATATCCGCTGCTCAGAATAATTTTGAAAATGTAGTTCCTATAAAAATTGAGCGTTTTTCGAAATGAAAACTTTTCTATAAAATGAAATAATCCGATATTTTCTTTCTGCACATCATATAAATGGGCATATACGTTTTCACCAATTTTAATGCATCGAACTTTAAACATGGAGATAACAATAGCGGCGTTTGAAGTATAATAATATTTCAATATTGATCTTTCAAAAAAATGGTCTCGATTATCAGATCTCAGAGTATCAATTTACATTTCTGAGACCTCCTGATAAACAACAGTTTTATTTCTTGGCCTGTCGATTCAGCGATATCCGTTTGAAAAAAGATTTCCAGCGGTTTTGAAAGTCGTGATAGAAATAATGGTTTCAGATTTCGAAGTCTAACCAGAACTCTATGTTGTCGTTGGACGAATGCCAGAAACACAATAAGCCTTCAAGATTCTCTGCTCTAACTTACTTGCGAGAACTCTTATTTTTATTCTATCGAATCAAAAGATTTGTATTAGCTCTACAAGAGTTCTTTGGCTGTCTGCAGCCTTCTGGGAACCTTGAATTGATTCCTATCAGGTATTAATAGTAATAATGTAACTAGAATAAGTCGGTCTCTATATAATGATAGGTTTCTTTTTCATTATTATTTCAAATGGGTTTCAAAACAACCAAAATTTTATTAATGCATGTTTTAGAAAATAAATTAGTTTCATTTATCTTCTATGCACTGGAATGTTTATTTTCTCCTTCCTCATTCTGTATTAGTTAGATTGAGGCGAAATATTTCTTATCTTACATTTCATCCAATAATAGTCTCTGAAATAGGTAGCTTTAAATATAAATTTGATGAAATACAACTTCTATGAGAGGATTTTCTTCTCGAAATTTCGCATAAGAATGCACGAATCAATACATCGGAAAAAATAAAATGTGGCGATTCTTCTAAAATTTTAAAAGAATGTTAATTCTTTAGGGAAGTAATGCTAGTATGTAGTGTTTGGAAAAAAAGGAAGCCTTTCTACTTTATGACAAATATTTTGTTTCGTAGATTTCTAAGGATGTAAGTAGGAAATTGAGAACAGCAAATCATTTTTTAAGTTTAACTTCATTAACTTAAATATTATGGCTGCAAAATGTGTGCTCTTAAAAACGGATTTAGACGAATATTAATCATTTTAAGATTCGTTCAGTTACAATATAGATGTACTGGAAACTTCCTTAGTTGATACGCAATAAAATATTTAGTGAAAATAACTAAAAATTTAAAAAATGGAACATTTTAAGACTTAAGTTGCTCTTTTTTAATTTGTTACGAAAATTATGTATTGTTTTTCATGGATAATGTAAAAAAAATATTGACATTCAAAACCCATTCTTTTCAATTCATTTGCTACTAGGACTTTTTTTTTTTTGCATATAAACATATATTCATATTTTTTTGTACAGATTGAATATTTTTTTTCGTATCCCGTGTAAATATCTAGTAATACGATTTGTTTTGTTCCTTTTTGATTACCAAATTTTTTAATTGAATTGTTCCGTGAGCTTTATGGTTAGTAAAAGCAAAAGATTTTTGTATCTAAACCTTTCATTTGCTGTAAACTTTATTCGTTAAAGATTTATGTTTCATTGTAAAAGATAACATATGTCTTGACAACTATAGGGTTTTAAATTCGATTTGAATCATGAAAAAATACTTTTAATGCGAAATCTTCATTAAAATAAACTTTAATTAATTTTCTTCTGTTTACTTCTAATATCTGGAAATCCTACTTTTTGCTTAAGATTTTTAATTGTTTGTTTGAATTTATTATTAACGTATACGAATTTAGCAATCCACATTTTATAGTTTCTTTTCATTTATAAAATTTTAGATTCAACCTTGCTGAGAAATTTTGCATTTTTTAATGAAATAATTGCGAAAGAACAATTGTGAATAGTTAATTGTGTAAATATTAATTTATTTTGAAATAAAATATTGTTCTCTATATATTGAACAATAAGGATGTCTGTCATTGTCTCCAAGAGATAAATTCCGATTTGTATTTATCTTCAGGACCGAAACAAGAGCTTGTAGACATTTTCTGTCATTTCAGATTCTCGCTATTCCATTTGACTGCACATATTGTTAGATTCATGCTGTTTTTCTTTAAAATATAAACACTTTCTCTTTTCTGTCCAAAAATATGAATAAAGTTTCTGACGATGCACTCTGGGGAATTTCCCCTCTGCTTATTCCTCTTCGCGAACTGCCCTTGACTAATGCCGCCGATGTATTTATACAATATAAATATACAATTCAGATTTCAAAGAGGGAACTTTATACGGAAAGAAGTACCATTTATATATATACTAAAAATCTTATTGAAACTCTTGAAGATAAATTCTGGTCGAAAAGAGGAATATTTTCCGAAATTTGGTGAATTTTTATGAGTTTTAAGAATTCATCGATTTTTTCTTCCGTGCTTTCATTGAAAACTGTAACTGGAGAAAGATGGAAGTTTTGAAATAGCATCGTGGGTAAAGGAAAAACTTGCATTTGGTCAAATATTTTTTGTATGAATTCTATTGTATTCATTATTGTCCGATCTATATAATACTTTAACCTATAAAGAGTGCTTCGAACCTACATTGAGCTGAGTTCCATATTTACCCTTTTACTATTCTTAAATTAATTTTGAATTATTAAATAATTTAGTCTATAATTAATTAGTTTTGCCATATAATGCGTACTTTTTATAAATGTTGTGATTTTTTTTTAATTTTCAAATGTTGAAAAAAACCCTTTATATTAATTTTACTGCCATCCTTATATTAATTATTCAGATAATTTATGTATACATTTCCTTATATTAATTATTCAGATAATTTATGTATACATTTACATAACTGTAGTTTAAAAAAAAGAAATTTGTTGCGCAAGATTAAATAATGAGCAATCATAACAAGCGATTTAACTTAAGCGATTAACTAATGATCCCAAAACGCGCAATTAATGATTTTTAATGATTGTTTTGAGTTGAAGATAGGAAATCGAAACAATGTTTTTGTCAGTTATTGTTTTCAAGATTCTTAAAAGTTCTGCGTAACAAAGCATAGTATTATTAAAGACAATTGTTTCCTTGTATTTTACTTTAATTATTGTTTTAATTTCAATTTAAAAACATTTGGTTAGTACGTATAGAAACACTTTTCTAAATATTCCTACTTTTGTTAAGGCTATTAAAATCCTTCGGTATTTGTCTTTAAGCTCTAAATATAAAGCTCTAAATATTCCCAAAAGATTATTTTAGCAAAACAGAAATTAGAAGAAAGGATATTTGATTTAAATGAATACACTGTCTCTCAATGCGTATTAAACTATTTGCTGTTTCGTTGAATCGTCTTTTGAGTATTTTATTTGTAAAGCAAATATTCTAAGAGGAATCCCGTTACTTAACGAAATCTTGTATCCAAATTTCACCATGCAGCAACATACATATGTAAAATTTTTGTCCATGAATCCTGATTCTAGAGTTATCTAACATCTGTTATTTAACATGAATCGGTAAAAACAAAATATTTTTCCCGCTTGTCTATTCGTCCAGTTTTGAAATGACTTTTGATCCGTGGTATGATGGCATGAGTCGCAAAGTTTTCTCTTGAGATCAGAATAAGGGTTTCTGAGTCACGAGTTTCTTTTTAAATATCTTTTTTAATTTAAATTTATTTTTTGGCATCATCACGATAAAAATATTCCCTTGAAATTTTCCTTTCGAGTTTTTTAGACCTAATACCATGTACACCTTTAATGCATTTCTGCAGCTTTACTTGCTTTTATAGAGTTTTTCCTTGTTACGCAGATTTAATTTTATAAAAACATAATCAAATCAAATAAAAACAATAGTCTATTCCACTTTGAGCCCAGTAAAATTGATGATGGAGCCTAGTTCCATTTCTTGTCTTACGCTTTTGTATAGTAGAATAATAATTGCGGATTAAATGACTTTCAAAGAATTTCGTTGAGTGATTAAATTCCTAACGGTTCACTTTTGTCTGCCTTGTATATTTTCTTTCAGAAATTAAGTTTAATCTAATTCGAGTATTATCAGTCTGAAGACAATTCATTTGTCATAAATCCCAGTATATAAAATCTGATTTTCTATTTGCACTATTTTAAAAAAGAGCCATATTTCTGAGTCAAAGATTCGGTGTTTCTAATCTAGTTAATGAGTATTTTGAAACTAAAAAGTCACTCCCAGTAGCGGTTTCCTTTATAGTTGTATGTCACGCACGCATTCTTTCTTCGCGTAAATCTTGCCTTAATCGCTTCGAGTCATAACTATTATTGCAGTGCCTTTTCAAAAGAAATCATCACATTTTTTATTTCTTTTGAGAAATAGTTATTTTTCCTCAAAAATGAATTTTTCTATGAGCACAAAGAGTACAGAAGTTAAATCGATAATGGTTCAAATGAATGTCTTCTTAATCTTTAACTACACCACTTATTGAGATTTTTTAATTGTGTTTGTATACATTTAATGCACATAAATTGTGAGGTTTTTTTATTTTTAGATTTAAAAAAATCTTAAGCGCATTGAAGCTTCTCGATTCTTGGAAGATTCTCTTTTTCTTGCTCGATTTCTTTCCCGTTTTTTGATAATCTTCTCATTGTGGAAGCTGAGAGTTTTCAGGAATTTATTGAAGAATTGTTTTTGAATTTATCTTAATTATTCCCGCGTCTTTACTTCAATGATTTCGTGATGGCATTTTATACTTAGATTCAGAAGCGGCCAAACTTTGACAAAGCCCTTGTCACTTGACAAGTTCACTTATTCATTAACATTCATTTTTTATATATTTCAAGATTGTGTGAAATTCTACATCAAAAATTGTTTTCGATAACTTAACAGTTTCATTTCTTGAATTTGAGAACTGCATTTAAATATGCTTTATATATATATATATATTTTCTGTAAATTCACTTTTGGCTGGTTTTCTCACACATCCATTATAAATTAACAAAAGAGCCTGAAATCTATTATTGTAGCTCTCGTTGTTGAACTAATTGGGAGGCAATTCGAAAATAAATATAACGCATCTGAAGTCTTGTATGTCTTGAGTGAAGAAATTGTAGACTTGACTTTGTCATTGAATCTAAATTTTTCATATTCACCTCGTATACATGCACGTTTGTTCTGCTTTTGGTCTCCAAATAATGTTTGAAAATCTTCATTTTGAACTAAAATATACTTAGACGTCTTTGGTTAAAGATTTAAAAGTATCGAAATGAATAGAATCAAATCATTGCATTTTTAAAAAGTGTGCGAATTCTTTTTCTATGGTGATGTGAATTAATGTGTGAATTATTTTTCGGTAATGATGTGAATTAATGTGTGAATTATTTTTCGGTAATGATGTGAATTATTGTGTGAATTATTTTTCGGTAATGATGTGAATTATTGTGTGAATTATTTTTCGGTAATGATGTGAATTAATGTGTGAATTATTTTTCGGTAATGATGTGAATTAATGTGTGAATTATTTTTCAGCAATGATTTGAATTACATTAACGTTTAAAAATGATCTGTTGTGGATAGCCCAACCGTTCAAATAATTGCTGTAATATCCTTCAAAACGAAGTGCTTTATTTATTTGGTTTGAAACTCGAATGATTGGGGGGGGGGAGGTTTGTCTCATCTGTGCAGAAGTTTTTCTTTTTCGTTTGAACATGATTGACGCCTGCTATACACTAATGGCTTTTAAGGCTGTTAGTGAGTTCATGTATTGATTTTGAGACTTCTGGTGAGGAAAAAACAAACTTTCCTTTCCATTGTTTCGTTACTCGCTGCGGGGATTTCGAAACAACTGAAATGAAGTGTTAAGAGAGGTCGCAGACTATCAATATAATTCTTTTCCAGTTTCATTTATCTTCATTTACATTTTATACGCCGGAATATGTAATTATTCACACTGCGTAAAATCGCTGCCGTTGGTTTGAGAATGGGTGCGATGTTAATACTTTCTTTTGAAAGAAAATTAAAAGAAACACTTATTATTTTGAGGGTATATTTTATAACATTTATTTATATATTTTATAATTTATTTACATAATTTAAATTTTATAACACTGAATCAAGAAATTTGTTCTGAAGAAATGCTTTCTTATTTATTAACTTTTAAAAAACCCGAATACTTCTTTTCTATTTTTATCGGTACTTTCTGAAATATACCGACAAATAATCTATCTTATTTGCTCTTGAACCAATTTTAATCGCATAGATAGATTATTCTTTTTAAAAGCCTTTGGTTTTTGCCTCTTGCTAATCAATCGTATAATTTTATTTCATCAAGAAAATGATATGAAATATTTTAATAAGTGACGCATTAATTAACATAAAAATTTAAATAGTTATCTATATCAGAAAAGTCGAGTTTTTTTTTTAAGTATGGCGTATTTTTTGAGCATGTAATGCCTTGATTTAATCAGTTGAACAAACTTTTGAGGAATCTTGTTTACACTGAAATGAGTAACTGTTACAAAGACAAATAAATCTTCTGTGACTTGAGTTTCTTTGCTTCTACTGTATTTTGTCCCTTAACCGCACTTGTACAGTGATTTTGTTTAGCAGATGAAATATGTTATTTCTAACATTCATATTTTCTGATAACCTCTTTTTAAGTCTGGCCTTTCTCGATTTTGACTAAGAAATCCAGGCAATAATTAGTGACTCTTCTCAGTTTCTTGTAAATCGAGTCCATATAGTATACTTCTCTAATATTAGCCAAAAGTTTACTTTTAACTTTAAATAAATTTAATTACAAAGTTTTAAAATATATTTTTATTAATATACTAAAAAATTTTTGTTTTATCTTCTGTTTTTTAAACTTGAAATATATTTTCTCACTGCCAGATGATTAAGCATTAGCTAATTTAATAAATAAACAGTAAAACTTAATTTCATAATAATAGAATTTAATTTAATAAATAAATAAAATTTCTCTACTCTAATACATATGGAGTAAAAAGTTGAATAGATTCCATTATTACAAAAATGATATTAGCCATTTTAAATAAGTGTATAAAAATTCGCACATGTATTAAAGAATTTTGAGGCCTTTTGAACCGACAATATAGAGCACCTTTTACTAATATGTCGAAAAAAATTTCTAGGGTATATTTCGCCAGTGAAAATGCCTTTCACATACTGGCCATCGTAAAATGCCTTTATAGCTGTATGTAAATTATCTTGTACATACTTTAAATTTAAAATTTTCTCTACACACGGGTCACTCACTCGCTATTGAATGGTTATTTTTAATTTGAAATTTGGAGGAAGGGAGTATGGAGATTCGTCGAGAGAAGTGAATACTTGTCATTTAATTTGCATGAACATAATTCAAATGAATCGATCTTTCTAGAAAAAAACAGTCAACCTGTAGGTTAACGGCGAAACTTTCGCTGATGTCAAAATGTCGCTAACATGCAAGGGTCAATTCGAGTGCAGGGACACCATAAATAATGATCCACTTGTTTTAAGAGTGGCTGATTTTTCACACTGTACGCTAGCGCAATTGTCACGATATTATTTACACCGTATATTACATGTCCGCATTTAAATAGTGCGTATAAATCGTAGTAACATGGGAAATAAATTACTTTTACCGCGTTGCAACGAGACTTTCAATCTCGTTTTTATTTTCCTTTGAACCTTCGACTTTCGATTCGCCGTGTTTTCGTTTTTTATTACAATGTATACATAATCGGAGTATATACTATGTATATTATTTGGACATTTTTATAAAGTAGCTGTAGGTAACTTGCACCTACATAAAAAAAATCTATAGATGATATGGTAAATGGATTGGTACTGCTTTTTTTTTTCTTTCATCCGTACGCTTATATACAGGGTCTCCACTTTTATCGTGACGCAATAACTAATTTCTAAACAGCTAGAGAAACATATGGTTCCAAATGGGAATATACTTTAATGGTAAGAATTATAGCTTGTGCTTGAATCGCATTTATTTCTCAAAAAATTACAAATTATAATTTTTTTTTACAAATTTAGTCCTATTTATCATATTTAGCAAAATATTCTTGACGTTATAACATTTTAAATAAAAAAAATCGCCAGTCTTTTACGAATAAAATTGACCGACTTATGAATAGTCGGAAAAACTATTTTAGACGAATTTTACAGTTAATTTCAGAGCTTCGACAAATATTTTAAGGGATAGCTTGCTAATTAAAATTATGTATGTTTGTATTCCTTAAAATAAATTTGTATATGGACTCTATTTAAACTAAACAGCTATAATTAGTTATTTTAATCATGGAACGATGGAATTTTTATCTTATGTTTTAGAATATCGAGAATATTTTACTAAATAGGATTCATAGGATCGAAAAACGAATAAAAAAGTTAAATTTCATAACTTTTTGAGAAATATATTTGATTCAAATAACTTAAAATATCACTAATCTCGTCATTTAAAGCCTTTTTCCAATTGGAATTATGTCTCTAGCTATTTAGAAATTAGGTAACGATAATAATGGGCACCCTATATATATGTGGTCGGTTTTGCCTGCTTCATATTTTTTAATGCGTGTTTTAAATGCTGCCACGTTAATACTACACAGAATGCATCTTAGGGTTCCAATTCCAAATGGAGTCGAAAAAATATAGTACTTTCTTGATTTAATTGGCAGAAATGAATTGTCTCCTTCATTTTGCATATATATTAAAAATTTCCAAAAACGCTGCATAGATTTAAATGTCTATCATTTATTAAAACCCTATTGACTCATTTAGTTTGACTTTAGTAAGTTACGCTTGGTGGATTTTTTATGAACTTTTGCATGTATTGATTGTATCGACGATTTTTTTTCCCAATTGTTGAATGATGTTTGAAAAGTATATAAATCATTATGGCTGAAGATCGGGGGTGGTTTGTCCTTTTCAGACTTTAAATTTTTATCTGGCATGTAACGTTCTTACATTAGTGTTATCGAACCAGGAATATAAAATTGAATGCAAAATAGCCAATTTTTGATGATACAACAATTTTTAATAACTTTTATTTTAAATGCAAAATCTGTTATTCCAACTCCGTATGTTTTGTCGAGAAAAAAAATTCTTCTGATACTGCAGTCATTAATATTACTGCTTCTTGGACCTTTTATTTTGCTTGATTTTCGCCTCTTTCGGAAGACACACGAGAAACTATTCGGGGGACAGACTTGTCTGTTCATATGCCATTCAAAGTGCTCTTCACTTTTCTGTAGCACTGTGAATTTGGAGAAAGGAGAATTCAAAAATGAAGCAATTATTCGTTTTTAATTTTAAAGTGATATGTTTTAATGCTTTTTAAAACCATTTCCCTTTCTCGCCAGATCGCCTTATAGATTTTATGTCCCTGAGCATTATGAATTGTAGAGGCGATTTCTGAAGATATGTTTATTCACAGATCTTCTAAGATAAAATGCCTTTCTGGGAAAATTCTCGGAAACCTGCCACAAACTAGAGTAACATATAAATGAGTCAGGGTAACTTCACGCTCTTGAAGGGCTTTTCTAATGCAAGCTAACCTGTTGTCAAAAGAAACGCCCTTTTCTTAATATTTTTTTATTTAAACCTTCAAACCATGCGGTGCTCATTTCTAAGATAATGCTGTATTAAAGTTAAACATGTACCAGATTAAATGGGATGAATGTTTATTACATACAAATATATGTAATTAGGATAAATTTATTTAAAAACATAATTTGACGTGATTAGTTTATTTATAAATTTATTTCTCAGAAAACAAATATTTTAAAAATAAAATTATCAAATGAACTTTTAATTGCCGTACATTTTGTTGACGTATATTTAATTCTCAGCAACCGAAAATTGTGCTGTTCTTCCTCCTCCCGTTTTCTTTTAGACATTTCATGAAATGAACGAATACAAAATTCTAAGAATTATCGCCTTTTTCTTTTAACTTTATTCCGTCCAATGACACTATGTTGATAACACCACATTGGTATCACGGAATTTTTACTTATTTTTATTTTAATTATTTATTATTAATTATTAACATTATGCAAATTATTATTTTAAATATTTATTTTATGAAAATTATGATCTCTTGAAAAACCTCTTGCGATAAAGTCCAAATCGGCGCCAAACAAAAGAACTCCGATTAGTCGTACGGATGACATAGTGTAAATAGGTTGAGATGTTTCTTAACATATGCAACAAAGTTCGGAGACGAATTTTTAAAAAATGATATATAAAAAAAATTATTGTACTAAATAGCTAAAACAGACTTGAAAAGTCACTATTAGAAGAATACATTCATTGCCTTTACTTTTTGAAAGAAAAAAACTGCTTATTTAATGAAAATTTAACAATTTTCAATATCAGGAAACACAAAGTAAGTTAAAAAAATAGTAGAAATATTTTTTATTTCGCCTATATATAGTTCAAACTACATAAAATGTAACAGACAACAAGATAAAAATTATTTTAATAAATAAAAAAATTATGAGCATTTGAAGTTGCCCATAATGATTTTTATCAAAACTGTCTGTTTTGAATTTAGTGTCTGTAAAACATGTCTTAATGAATCTGTCTTAAATCCACAGTCTATCACGCTCTCAAAGGTTTTAAATGCATGCATACCAAATTTCGTGAAATTTTATTGAATTTAAGATATGTTTCCCGTGAATCAGTCACTGTGAAATATTCATTCTTTAGAAAATGCGTTTATATATTGTACTTGTAAATTAGTTCATCCAAATGCGCTGGAAACAAATATAGCTTTCACGCTTTTTTAACAGAAATATCAAAAATTTGCAAATTACTGCTGAATAGGTAGAGAGTGAATATAAACATAAAATATTATTTTACAGAATTTTACGGTAAAAATAAATCACTCATTTTCGGTTAAAAACACCACTGTTTTCAGATTTCATTTCTTTTGTTGTGTATTATTAAAACTTCTGTATCTCGAGTTCTATCTTACAGATATTAAAAACAAAGTCTGTTTTAGAATCTACGAAGTTTGGACTTTATTAATTTTTTTTAATGATCTGAAAATAACTTCAAATTTTCTGAAAAGAAGCATCTTGACAACCCAGTCAGATACCTTAAAAAGCAAATTTTCTTTTCAAAATGTCTTCAATGGATTTCTGCATAATATTTCATCGAAATGACACTCCTTGTTCTGCAACTTCAATCGCATTATTCGAAAGTCATAATCAAAGAATTATTTCTGCCTTTGTTTTCCTCGCGCGAACCTATCTTTTTTTTTTGCTCTAAAAGCACGGAGCTTTTGCAATACCGAAACAAACCTAATGAGATGACGAGCGTAAATTGAATGAATAAAATTTTGACGCATGCCCAAAGTGAGTGAATTCGATTAATCCTTTTAGGTAAAGCTATTATCTCCGAAGAATTACCCGCGCTCTTGGGTTCCAGTCCTTAATACCCCCCCCCCTTCTAGCAGATTAATCGAAAGCTTTTATAAAGTGTCAGTTTGCTAAGCGTGGATGATGAGCTTTCAATCCTTGGATCGGCGAAGTTTACATCAGCCATGATACTTTGGGAAAAAAGATAAATCTCGCGTATTTAAATTCTTCGCCGCTTTCAATCTTTTTTTTTTTTTACTTGAATCCTTTTCAATGAACTCCATAATAATTTGATTGGATCTAATAATATTTAATATGCTTTTCAGAAGGCGAAGGATTAAAAATTCCTTCAACTGCTTTTGTTTTCTATTAGAAGTACTTGCACTGAAAAAACATTCAGTCAATAAATAAAAGAAAAATGGAAAGCCTTTTTAAATGCTTTTATTTCCAAATGGAAGCAATATGAGAAACTTGAAATTGATTGTTCATCTACAAATTGAAAATATTTTTTTCTATAATCTGTTAGTTTTGGATATGTAATAATTTTTTACTAACCCTTTGCACTCAGAAAGATAATTCGATGCATAATTCACTTAATACATGGACCAGTTTATTAAACCAAAAAAATAAATACATGCAACTGTTTTAAGCTGAGTATTCCTAAAAAATGAATCGACCTCGTTTTAACATTATGTAGGTATTTTTAACCAAATAAAATAAAAAATAAATAAATAAAAGTCAATGATGCACATTCTTGAATGGTGGCTGAGCAACGACATTCGAGTGTAAAGGGTTAAATATTACTTTCCATGTGACGGCAAACCGAAGCCTAGAAATAGTAATTTATACTGAAAAAAAAACCGTTAATCGGAATTTAAAATTCAAATGACGATTTACATTGGATATTTGAAAATTATTAAATTTTCTGATTTTTTTAATGATAATTTAGATTCGAAACACTATCTACTGATAATATTCCATGAGAATTTCTGTATCCTATCATACATCATGAAAATGAACTTTATTTCCAGATTTTCGTGAAAACCGTTGCACATATTTCGCATTTAATGAATTTTCCTGCAAACAGTATGACAGGAGTCATCTGGAAAAACTATTTTTTGAAATCAAATCTATTTAATTCAAAGAATATATAAAATGCATGCTTTTATAATTAAATAAAAATAGGCTGAAACAAGTATACACACTTTTAAGATAGCTTTTATCAGCAAATAATAATAATAAAAAAAAAACTTTATCAAAAGTTGAGACTCTGATCGAAATGCGATAAATAAATTTGGAATTCTAATTGCATCTGTCTCAAATTTTTATATAATAAAATGTTCATGATTTTTTTTTAGTTTTTATTACATTAATATTCTTCTCGTATTGTTTTCTTCGCATCGAGATTTTACGATTCTTTTTGACCTCTAGATTTTTGATAAAATAAATTTTTTCACGTTAATATACTGATAAAAGCGTTTTAAAAAGTATTTATAATTATTATCTAGCTTTTAATATATTCACCTGACAACTGCGCTAAGTGGTACTGTTTTCTTTTTGAATTCCCGAACGATAGAACTCAATCAGCCTGGAATTGTAAAACCATATTATCGAATCAGGCGACTTTCTTAAATTTTATAATCATATTCTTAATGATTATATAAAAATTAGTCTGAGAAAAAGATTATCTTCGATTAGCATTCTTAATGATTTTTGAGAAAATTCTAATTAGCATATGATTTATATATTTTATATTCTACTATAAAATTAAATATTTTGTTTTGAATCAGTAATGTTTTTAATATTTTCATCTTTTAATATTCTTTTTTTTTACCATAATTAATTCTTTTACTTAAAGTTTAGAAGTTCGATACAAAATTGTAAAAAAGTCAGATATGATATTGATGATGTATTCTAAAATGATTGGAATTTTTCACATTCTCAATCAAAAATTACATTTTCAATTTTTAAAATAAAAATATTTTCTGCTTCTTACTGGTACTCATAAAAACATGTTTAAAAATTTTATTTTATTTTTAGATTTTTATCATTTTTATTTATGTTTCATAATTTATTATTTTAAATATTATGATGTCTAAAATATATTTTCTGATGCAGAAAAAATATTCTTAACATCACATTTATGAAATCAATGTTTAGTTAAATCAATAAATGAATTCATAATTAAGAGATCTAAAACTATTAAAATAGTGTGTTCTTATTAGTAGCCATTATCTGCATAAAATTTCAAAACTTCATTACATCAAAAAATGAGTGAAAATTGAAATTTTTCTTTGTAATTCAAAATTCCATCTTTGTAAACATGGAATAAATAAAAATAAGCGACCTATCTGTAAACTTCGGCTTGGAATTTGCGTTCTCATAGAAATTTAATGACATATGAAAATAAAGTATCAAAATGTGATTTTAAATCTCCTGTAAAGAAAAATTTCAGTGACATCGAAAAAAATTCAAACTAAGTATTGGAATGTATACTTCAGATGCAATCATTTTGCGTCCCCTTATTTATTTCTAGTTTAAAATCGTGCCATTAAATAAGCTTATTGCAAAAGATGTCTAAAGAAACAGATACAATTTCTTTCGAAATTTTTAACCCATCTAAGTAATTTGAAACATGACTTTGGCTTTTTCTGGCGAAAATCTTTTAAAGATAAGACTCGGTATGAAAGACTTTCTGAATTCTACTCGAACTAAAAGTAGTTCTTCTATTGACTTTATATCTCTGAATTTTTAATATAATGACAGGCGACATTAAGCATTTTTTAAGACATGCTTTAAAAGGGAAATCTTTTTGAATGATATGTAACTTATAATACCCGACTGTATGGATTTTGAGATTTGAAAATCTTAAATTTTTGTCTATACCATTTGAATACATAGTTTCTGAGTGAAAAATGAGAGTTAAAAGCTACATTCTTCGAACAGAACTTTTGAGAGTATATTTTGCTGGTCTTTTAATACATGATCAAATTACTCATTTGGTTTTGCGTATTGGATAGTTTTGAATATACAGAATTATGTATATGTTCACATCAAAATGGATTTTGGAGTGGATTCGTGCTCATTATTTACATCAAATGCATCGTACCAAGTTTATTTTGGAATCCTATATTTTGAAAGACACAACTTACCTTTAAATGTATAACACGATTACGATATTCTGTTCATTTAAGTGATTCAGACGAAATTTTCGATATTGTAAAATCTTAAGAGGGTGACTTTTTGAAGGCACAAGTTTTTTTCCCTAATTTATAACTACTTGTTTAAAACACTATATAAGTGTTCAGGGTTGCGGAGCCGAATCTCAATATCAAGCGCTAAGTGTCACAATTCCGAGATATAATTCCAGCGGTGATTCTCTGTCAGTGGGTTAAGAGCACGTCAAAACTTTTGAGGATCGAAACGTTCTACCATTGGTATGGTGCAGAAATTTAGATAATAGGGTAATGGAGGGGGATTCTTGATTAATCTAAATTGCAAGTTCTGATACAAAATTCTTTTTGTATAGTTTTAAGAGGAGCTTTATTTTAACTTAATATCGAAGGACATTACAAGTAGCCATGTATAGCGGCTTTCGACTTTTAAAACTTTAGAGAAAATAACTGATTTTTTTTTAATTCAAATCTTGACTCTTTTCAATGTTTAGTTTCTGCAATTATGTCGATTCGATAATAAATTTGACGAGCTAGAATTATCTGAAACTAAAAATGCGAGTAAAATCATTTCCAAGTTGTATACGTAATTAAATGTGAAACTTGTTGCTGAATCGGGGTACATATTTTAAACTGCGAAAAATTAAGAAAAATCGGCATATTATATTAAACTTTTGGAAAGCATTAAAAATACGTTATTTTTATATGTAGTTTGTCCAAAGTTGAATAAAAATATATATACACTTGTAAAGTCAACGCTCTAAAGGAGAAAATATAGCTCTAAATAACGTGAATCCGTCTAATCCGTTGATTTTAGTTGCAAATAAATTTAATTTGTAGTTAAAATCCTTTATAAAAACAAGCTTTTTATTTAAATGACGCTTCTGAACTTCAAAGATCTATTTGTCAATTTTAAATCTTAATGATATTTGATCTCTTCAACTATTAAGAAAACTCCTATAAATAGTCGATAAATTAGTTGCTGTGCTGTGAAATGTGCATTCATTTAAATTTTCTGCAATAAAACGGATGTTTTTTATAATCATTTGATCAATATGATTAAAAATCATGCAAACAACAAAGTAACTTTTAATTCGCGATAATATTGATATATTTAAACAAAATGAAAGTTCTAATTAACGACCCTGTTTTTAAAATTATTAATTTCAAATGTTCCATTTGATGATTAAAAAAGAGTAATACAATTGAACGAGAATCAAATGGAAAACATGTTTATTCATAAGTTTAAGTTATGTGAATTTTAATCATTATCTGCGCTTTTTTAACTTTTTGTCACAGCGAAAATACAAATGTACTTCTCAAATTTCTTAATTATTTTTCTTTATATATTTGAGGAAAAGATTCTAGCATATATCCTGAACTGATATGAAACTCTAAGCAAATCCGTATTTT
>JAPMOR010037468.1:159649-172966 GCA_026543865.1 Argiope aurantia | reverse complement strand
AAAAAAGTCATGAAATGATAGCTTCTAAGATGGAAAACGTTTTTCCTCGTTGCTCAAGTTCGGATTCAAGTAAAATTAGTGTAAATTTGGCTGTGTACCAAAAGATTGAATGGCCGAAGTGCTTTTTCTTGTTTTTGCTCTGTATCATTTCTTCCCATCAGAATCGAAACAGAACGAGTCATCAAAAATGTTTCGAAATTTCGATTAGGTTTCAGTTCTGATAGCGTAAAATAACTTCTCGGTACATCAACGAATTTCTTTGTATTATTATTTTTTTCTTTCTTAATACTTCGACTAAATTCTTAATCTGATTTCTTATCTCTAGGATTCTTAAAACAGAACTCTCGAAAGATAGTATAAATATTATCGATAGCAGTGAAAATTGTGAAGGGAAGTTTACATTTTCTGTTGACGCTACTAGTGTTTTTAAATGAAATTGATGATAGTTCATTATTTGTTTCTTTTCGCGATTTTTCGGGATTTTTTTTCTGCTGTACATTTACAATGTACCTTTGCGTTAAAAAAACAGTAAATAAGAAATTTTCGAAATGCCAAAGGAGAAAAAATTGCAGCAAAAAATATTTTTTTATCTTAAGTAACTTGCAAGTAGAATTGAACAATAAACAAATTTCTTGGTTCTATGCGCCTAATGTCTCTAGATTAATTTTTTATAATCCAAGAGAAATTTCTAGGTAATTAGACTAGTTCTATCTCACAATTTCAAAATTATATACTGCATTATTTTCCATTTTAATCTGCATTTTATATATTTTCTGTTCCATTTGTGTGTGTTTTTCTTCATTGATCAATCTAATCAAGCGATGGAAAGATGTTCTGTTTGAAATTATACTTTCCGTTGATCCATAATATTAAAACTCAAGAAATTGATCTGTTGTACTGCTATCTCGAGATTCCTTGATGTTTTTTTAAACCTTATTTTAAACAGTTAATTGTGTTTGACGAGTAACCCGTCATGGAAGAAGTACAACATATTGCGTTATGACGAGTTTATTCAATGACAATTATATTTATATAATTGTTTAATTATTTTTATAATTTCTTATATTTATGATATAATATATATGTTTGACAATTTAGCTATGCATTTTTCGAGGAGATCGAAACAGTTAACTGGTTCAGATTGCAATAAAAAAATCCCTAAATGCATTTTTATTTGATAATTAGTAGAACACAAACTTAAATTTAGACTTCCATTTAAAATTTTAGACTTTGATTTTTCTTTTATTTAAAATATTCCGAGCTGCTGCAGTCCTAATTGACATTAAAATTGAATAGTTACAATAAATAAGATCTGAATTAAAGATAATAAACTTAAAGATATAAGCTTAAAATTTTCAATTTTATTTCTAACTGGTTGATATCCTCGGCATTCCTCGAGGTGAACATATTTTAATGTTTAATTTTCCCTTGGTGGTACGTTATCATTAAAAAGTGTTTATTCATAAATTAGGTTTTACTTCATGACCCAACATATTTTATAATAAACTCTTAACAAGCTTAAAAAATAATTAGAAATTAATATTTATACTGGATAGAGGCATTCATTTTTGCATAAAACGGATTATGTACATTTACAATATCTTTTGTAGATGAAATTCTTTAATGTAATCATCTTTTTTCTTTGTGAAACCATAGAAAGTGCTTTATGAAGTGCAACTGAAATATACACTTATGTCCAATATTTAAGGAAATATACTTATTCCGCATTTTGAGACACCATGCATATTATTTCTTTACAGATATTTAGGAGTATTAGTGTGTAATAGTAAGACAATGTATTTTTCCACTAACACTATCATTTGAAGATTGGAATAATATACAATCCTGTATCTAATAATTTCTAAACGATATAGAATCCCTGCTGGGATGAATAGTTTGAATCTATTTTATAACTTATTTCGATGGTTGATTACAGAAACTGATGATTCTACCTTTTAGATTCGTTTAGAAAATGCATTTACTTTCTAGTCATGTATAGTAAATCGAAAATGGAATAAAAAATTTTTATTCGAAAAATATCTCAACAAAGCTTTCTGGACAATGACGAGTTTTTATTTATTAAAAATAAATAAAACAACATCTGAATTTATTAAAAATAAATAAAACAACATCTGAATTTATTAAAAATAAATAAAACATCTGAATTTATTAAAAATAAATAAAACATCTGAATTTATTAAAAATAAATAAAACATCTGAATTTTTATTCTGCCTACATCAGTTCTGCAGTGGCGTAGCGAATGTAAATGGCACCCGGTGCGCGGCATTAGGTTTTCGCTCCTACAAGGTATTCCTTTTAGAATATTGGCATAAATGCACTAATAATTTGTCCTTGTGTTGCACCTTAAGAATGGTGAATTGGGCATATATATCCCTTCCACCATTTGCCACGGTCGGTAACTCCTGTCGATACTGCTTCGTTCAGTGATGGTGGAGTGGTCGACTGTACTCAAGAAACGCCAGTCGGTGCTTAGTTCTGTTTACATAGGAAGATTTACACCCAAATTATTTTGTACAATGAATGCCAATATCGTCAGTTTCCGTACTTACTATTGAGAGCTAATGTTAGGTAAATTTTTTATTTCATCTTATTTTCTTAATCTTCAACTAGAATTTCTTGTATCTCAGTGGCGTTGTGAGACTCCCGGTGTTTAATCGGGGTTAGGATTAAGATCTTTGTCTCCCTTCTCATGTTAATGTCTCATCTTATCGTAGAAAATGAAAATTGGTGAAAAATAGCATTAAACAAACAAAACGAAAAATCCCAGTGATAGTTAAACACATATTTAAGAGAAAGAAAGGCAACAATAAGGATTTATGTTGCTTTCCATGGTTAAATTCGAAACTATACTTTCTTTACAAAATGGTTCAGAACAATGTTTCTATTTTATCTAATTGGTTCGAAACAACTACACTTTCTTTCCAAAATCAATTGTATGGCTTTCCTAAGACAAACCAATTTAATATGTTTGTTTTATTGATTTTAATTGTTTGCACTACAGATGTTGTTCATTTCAATTCTTTCGACAAATGTCTCTTTATGCTCATTTGCTCAGTTAAACCTCTTGTACTCAAATTTTGCAAAGATATAACATTTTAGTCTGTTTGTATAGTTAAATAAGAGAAGTAAACATTGAAAGAAAAAGAAATGGAAAGTTTAGCAAAAAAATTCATAAGGCAGTTATACATTTTTGAAACTATTTCACTTTCATTGGCTCAGTATAAAAACTGGGAGGACCTAAATTTTAAAAAGAATCGCATTATAGCAATGCAGATCCCATACATACCCTAGAGTAACTAATAGGAGGCCTTCAAGGCAAATCGCTTGAAATATTCGCCTATCCTTACAATTAATCATTTCAGCTATCATAAAAAAATTCCTAACCTCGAAGCAGTCCTAGCCGTAAAAATACTAATAGCAATAATAAATTTAGAAGATAAAAAAGCCTCTTGGAATCATCGAAAATTGTCATCTAAGATTTATAACATTATCAGTCACTCTGTCGCCAGGTGGCGCCACAGGGGTTTGTCGTTTGTCTCAATCGTCAGCTGTTTCCTTAAGGACAGGGAACAGAATTTTTAGGAGCAATGATTTTTTTGGAGGGGAGTGGGAGGGTAACATTTTTCTTTTTTACTTTTTGTGATAGGAGAATAGAAAGCATCTTCATCCATAGAAGTTTCCGCGGTAGTGAGCAAATTCTGTCGAAAAAACGGTTACAATAAAACTTTAGCTTTGTTCGGTTGCTCTGTTGGCCACTTAGGTTTTTGAGGCATAATGTGGTAAGAAGGGTGCGGAGGGAGAGACAAAAAATTTTGCTTTTTAGGTTGCTTTGCATTTCTTTTGAGCTGCTTTAATTTTTAATTTGGGGCAATTTCATTTAACACCAACCATCCTATATCAACAAAAATTATTCATT
This sequence comes from Argiope aurantia, assembly GCA_026543865.1. Classification (NCBI taxonomy): domain Eukaryota; kingdom Metazoa; phylum Arthropoda; class Arachnida; order Araneae; family Araneidae; genus Argiope; species Argiope aurantia. The sequence continues at coordinate 169,028 of JAPMOR010037468.1, read as the reverse complement.
AGATGACTATTCGAATTTCTCACCTTTTGTGTCAGTTTTTTTCCACACTGTTTTCATTTGAAATGAAAATTAAGGAGCCCCCCTTAATCACTTGTTTCGACTTCTTCGGAAAATGCGTATCTAAATTGTTTTCAAAAATTTAGGGATGACGAGTACACACGTCAAACACAGAGTACGTGTAATATGAAATTATGCTGTAATGAATTGACTTATTTTTATTTCAATAATCACACTTATTTATTTACTTAAATTGACATAAACTTTTTGCATATGAACGAAAAGAAGCATAAAAACATATTAATTTATTATTTTAGTTTGCTGTTAGAGAACGGTAGTGAGTAAAGCATTTGTTCCTTTGATTTCGCCTTAGCCTGAAAATTGGCGAATATGTTTGAATATTTCTAAAATTGTAATTCAAACTGCAAATTATTACTACGTATTACTCCTGAAAAATAAACTCGTTCTCAACTCGTTAAATGTTGTACTTTTTTCCATGACGAGTATACTCGTCAAAAATAGTAAATTGATTAAAATATATTATATAAATGGAGATATTTGTGTTTATATCTATATAAAATAAGATGCATAATTTGTATAAGTCATCGGATTGAGAATAGAAGCATTGAAACATTGAACTCAAATAAGGTTCTTATGTCACAAATGGCGTAATTACCTTGTGGTTTAGAATCTGAGGAAAATTTTAGAATGATTTGATTGATTGATTTTATAGCATGCCATCCGAAACTCTAGATGTTTTAGACGCTGTTTTGACTGTTCCAGAATAATATTCAATTTATGCAATACTTTCAGTAGTTTAAAATTTATACATATAATCTTGTTGACATATAATAAAATTCCGATTGCGTTTACTCCTCTGATTGCAGTCTTTGAAAGAATTTTTCTTGTTTGTGTATTGCTTAAATCTAAACGCATCTTATTAATTTTTTCTTTTTACAGACTTTTTTCCCTACTACTCTCTGTTTGCATAATATTTTGTAAGTTTCTTTCAAAACATTATTAATCAAAAGAAATAGAACTGTCTCATTCCACACAAATTTCGTTTCATCCATCTTTCATTTCTAGCTGTGTATTCCACAAATGTGTTGTCGCATCACAGAATCTGCTTATTAAAATCCGATACGTTATACCTACACCGAAAAATTCATTTTCTCCGAGCGAATAATAAATGCGAATTTTAATTTATTTTCCTCGGTATATTCACTGGCAGAAATCCGCGGTTCTCATATTAATAGCTGAACGCCAAGAAAAATGTCGGTGTCTCGGAAAATACCAGAGGCAAGGTTTCCTCCCAAATTAATTCATCCGGATCCGCCACATCGTTATTATTAGTTGTCTGCGATCCTCTTTCCAGTGTATTCCAGTGAATCTATCCTTTCAGTGGAAAAAGTTGTTTGCATCATTCCCAACTTAATCCGATTCATCAATTTTTCTTTTAAGCCAGCATCTGTGGAATAATCTTTTTCTCTCTTTTGTTTGGTTCTGCCTTCCAATCTGCGTGGATGACCATTGGACTTATTACTGCGGGGAAAATAAAACTAGCCTTTCCACGCTTGATCAGCTTTGTTTTATTGGCGTTTATGCAACCTAGCTAACCACAAGCTTCTTTGTTTTATCGTCGCTTGCATTTCTCTTCTCATCGAGGATTTATCGTAACAATGCACTCGCTGCTGTCGAACCATATGAAATGATCAGATATTTCTAGAACTAATAAATAACTGCTTTTCTTTTGTCTTAAATTTTAACAAAATAATTAGAACTAAATGCTAAAAATAAATATTTAAAAACAAATACATATTAAACACTTCGAAATTCGCTCGAAGTATTTATTAAAATTGTTCGGTTTTGAGCAAGTAATTTCTGCTCAAGCCGCTCGAAATAATCAAAATGAATCTTATATTATAAATGAATATGGTACATTAAAAATGTATAATATTAGATGATGTAATAAAAAAGATTAGCCTTTAAAGTTGCACCAATTGATTCTTTAAAATCAATTAAAAATTAATATAATATGTTCACAACTGAAGCAAAGCTTAATTATTGGAAGCGATGTTTTTTAACTTTGCACTTGGAAAGATAATTCGATGCATAATTATTCAATTAATACATGGACTTGTTTATTACACCAAAAAATAAATCCATGCAACTGTTTTAAGTTGTTTCCCAGAAAAATAAATCCACAGCGTTTTAACATTCTATAGGTATTTTTAACAATAAAAATTTAAAAAATAAATAAAATGTCAAAATGATGCACCGTCTTGAATGGTGATTGAAAGAAGACATTCGACTGCAAAGGATTAAAATCAAAATCCTCAGTTCAGACTAGATCTGCAGAATAGTGTCTCTAGTGTATCAGGAAAAGATAAATCAATTTTGAGTTAAAATAAATCAATGAAAACGCTGTATCAATTGAAACCGAATTTTAAATGCTCGTTTTAAAATGCATTTTCTAAATCTAAGAAATAACAATACACGTTCAATTAAATTTAGTCTGCAGTTACTTAGTCAGATATTTTCATTATTCACGCATTAGTTTCTCTAATAAATGAAATTGAATACATCAGCAATGAAAAAAAGGAGAAATGAATCATTCTTTTCGATACATACTTTTTAAATATCAGTTAAGTAATTTTTTTTTCTTTTATTCCAATTCCTTTGAGCTTATTCCAGCAAGTTACACGAAAGAAATAAAACTGGGAATTCCAGTACTGATAAGCCTTGTTTTATTGGCATTCATGTCGGATCGCCCACAAAGTTACAACCCTTTTGTTTATCGCCGCAAAGAGTTTTCAGTCACCATTTCTTTCTTTCTTTACTTTTTTTTTCTCTGTTTGATAGAATAGATCCCACTTTCCGCATTGGCTCGCCTTCTCATCGGCAAACCTCACGGATGTCCTCTTTGCTGCCACTCCATTTGTTACAATCTCGATTCTTTTGGATGCTCTATTTTCCCACTACAATTGCAAGTTGACTCTTTTCATGTTTTAACTGAGTAATCTCTTCCGAACTTTTCCTCTGCGATTCGAAAAATACTTGAACGTAATTTAGCTAAAGTTTGATTTTCCATTCGATGAGTCTACTTTTCCCATTAGTTTTCGGCCTGTTGCACAGTGAGTTCTATTCAATCATTTCTCTGCTGTACAATGTAGATATATTGGATTTTGTAACAGAAATGGAACTTTTAAGGACAAAGTGAAACAGCTGAATACTTTTTGTTAGATGTTCGTGATTTAGTCCTTAAACATATAGCATCGAGTGACTGAATATTAAGAAATTTTCTGTTATTTTCTATGAAAATTTTTTCTTGGTAATCACTTTTTCCTACTACTATAAATGCACTTCTTTATTTATAAATAAAATGGATTATTTTAACTGTAAAATCTGTTTAGTAACGAGATTTTTCAGGGTTAATCTTTACAAAAATACGTGAATTGAAGCTTTTGTCTTTGTTCCATAATAACTCCATTCTATTATGAAATGGATTATTCTAGTAGTAGTAGAGCTATCTTCTGATTTGAGACGGAAAATATGCTACCTATATTTTTTGGCATTTAGTAGGGAGTTGTACGAATTTTTATTTCTCGTAATGTGTCAAATCTTTGTTATCTATATTCGTTTACGAATTTTTTTTTCTCCTTTCCGTTCTCCACATTTCCATCCATTCTGTATACAAAAAAAAAAAAAAAAAAATCCGATTTTATTTTATAATGTGCTTACTTTTTTAAAAATTATGCATGATGCAGGAAATATATTTTCAAATAACAAAAATAAAATGTTATTTCTGATCCTATTAAGGCTATTAAAACATGAAGTGCAAACTTTAAAATTATTAATTATATTTCCTGCAATACACAAAGAAATGTCATTTGCATTGGGCTACATCACCATCTCCATATTGTAAAGCATGATACAATGTATTGTCAATGGCGAATTTAGATTTTTTTTTTTTTTACCGTATTCAGTGCACATCAGGAGACACCTCTTTGAATAAGCTGGTCAATTTGGTTTTAACATTTGAATTAATTATTAAAACCATATTAAGGACTCATTTCAGATTTTTTTTTAAATTTCAATAACACTGAAAAATATTTATTAAAATTTCTTAACTACATGACCTCTTTTAGCACACTTACTTTCATTTAACAAATACGACGATGAATAGAAATATTATAACTAAGTTACCGTGATGAAACAGATACGAGCTTGATCCTTCATACTTGGCAAAGTGTAATTATTTTTCTAATTTTTGCATTTCGTAATTTTTTAAAAAATTTAGTTCATAACTAGGTTTATAAAATCTGTTTCATTGATCTGTCTGTGCTTCTTCTCAATCCCACAAATGGCGAATTTTTGACTAGATAATTGCTTTTTTTGGAAATGAGCCACTGTATACGCTCATAAAATCATAATGCTTTCAAAACAATTTTGTGGCATCTTAGATGGAGTCGGTGCCCAACTGCCAAATGACAGTGCATGGAAAATCTGTTCAATTTTTTCGTCATTCTATGTCGCGAAGCACGGTATAGATACAATTGCTTCTATTTTTCTGGGCAATCTAGATATACTAAGACATTTCTTGTAGTTAAAAACTGGTGGTTGGCTCTTTATTACATGATTGCCTTTTCTATCTTTATTTTTTTTTCTTTTGATACGAGCAACCACTTGATGCAAGACATTCACAAGTGCAGGTGCACGCATCGAGGCCACACAAAATATCCGATACCTTATAGAAATCGAAAAAGAATTTATATCTTCTAAATTAACTTATTATCACCTGTGCTCATGTAAATTACGTTCCGGCAAAAAATCCCGGTCGGCGGGTCGCGAATACCATTTTTACTTCTGTAACGCTTGCTGATGTGTGTAACACGTCGTTGGCGATTCTGCAACAAAAGCATCTCGACGTACATCCCATGTCATTTCACCTCAAGTGGTTAAAATAAAGAACAAAACGATAAGGACTGCTACAAAATGCTCATGAAAAGGAGACAATCGGCATGGTTTGTGTACACACGCTTAGTCGAAAGACGACGTAGCACGCAGTACAGTCACAGGAAGGTGAAGAGAACGCGAAAATTGAAAAGTAAATAAACGGCTCGGGGAATTTTCGCTTTCTCTCACGTCTGACAGTCGGTTGGATGAACAAGCAACTCATTGTTGCTATTCCCCTTGGCGATCGCCTAGTTGTAAAACAGCATCTCACTCTTTGGGGGTTAGTGAATAAGTATTAAACATGCCGACACTAGTGATGAACTTTGCCTACTTGAAAGATACATATTTATGTGAATGCGTAATATATATGCGTGCTCATATGGTGATTTATAACATACTTTCGAGGAAGCGTATATTTAATTGATAATAGAACAATCACTGGATAATTTACAAGATTCATCGCTGCATTATAAGATGTCAAAGAACTTAAAAAGTAATGAGAAAACAGGTTAAAGAAAAACTAAAAATATTCCAGAAATTAAATAACGTAAAATCCTTAAATTTATGAATTTAGATGAATATCTATCCTCAGGACAAATATATTTTTATTAATATTCATATGGGGCCGTTCTTTCAGAAGTATTTTTTTTAATGTACACCATTAATTCCCGAACTTTTTCTATTCTTGGTGTCATTGCTGAATCTTTCTTTTTTTTTTTTTTCAATGCTACTTTTATAAAACTTCTTCGTAAACTTCATGAAAAATAATCGATAATTTTTATATTGGTTGAATAAAAAGAAATTAGACACATTTTAGGTTGCATAAAAATTCCTTTAACAATTTTTAATGAATATGATAATCAGCGTGATGGGTAGTTGATATTTATCTTTTAGTGGCAACCGAAACGCAATTAATTCTACTGTGCTCAATTTTTTTTTCTAATGAATTTTTACTAGACAACTCAAATTCTCTTTTGCATTTACAGTAAATCTAAATTCATACCTTACGAAATTGAATAGAAAAAATTTTAACATTATAATGTAAATTATATAATATAACGCTACGTTCATCTGAAGAATTGAAGACTCCCCAGGTTACCACAGAGTAGAATTTTTTGATAGAAAGAGAAAAACATTTCGTAATTTAAATGCCATTTCTAGAATGTCTAAAATTCAAGCAACTTTCATTTGAATCTTGAAGCATCTGCAATGCAGCTAGTATAAGTTAGCATTATAATTCTCCTGAAAAATTTTTTGAATGAGATTCTAGCACTGATTAATAATCTGGCTCATTTGAACAGTTATTTCTTTTTACTGGAACAGCAAAAATATTTTTGAAAAGATCTGAACGCTGAAAGTTTTGAATCTTGATATCGTGAAGTTGAAAAAATGATCGGGAACAGCTTTGAATTTCTTTTTGCAAGGTCATAAATTCAACTATAATAGTTTCTGAATTATCATATTTTATTTCATTTGATACATAACGCCACACATTCCTGGCTACTTTTCGTTCATTTACTTTCGGATGCCTCATTACTTAAGGGCTAAAATTTTTTTCAGTGACGATACTCGTAGTGATTGCCGCAAAACAAATGAATGAATTCTATTAGTTTTAAAATGACTTATTTCACTAAATTATCGGATTTGAATTAACAAATTGTGATAATAGAAATTTCTAGAATTTGACTAGAGCACGTTTCTGGATCGTTAATGCATATGAATAAGATAAAAAAAAAATTCTGACTCTTTAGTCATTATCATGAGTTGCCATTATAGATTCAGTAAAGGCGACGCTCCGTCAAGCATATCGATCTTCTGCAATTGCGTATTGTACGTACCTATCGACATTATCCCATTGCGTGTTATAATCGAAACTTTGAAACATAGCGCTCTTTCAACTAAGTCGGACATCTGTTACCTTCAAAGTAATTGATGAAAGATAGTAATTAGCCTGCGATTACCATAGTCGATATTGTAGCTAGTTCACTCTACTTTATAACTAGCAGCGTTAACATGCGAAATGGCATTAATAGTAGTTTATCAATGGATATTTTCTTTTCCCTATTCGTTAATCAAGTTAATAGAATGAACGATCAGCACTGTGAAACAAGTTCAAGGTTACTTGGGTGGAATTCTGGGTGTGAGGAAGGCTGCTTTTTAGTAGTCTATTTTCAAAGCCAGTTCTAGTTATCTGCGAGCCATTTTTGTTTAAATTGTATCTTGTCCAATCTCGTGAAGTCTCGTTTTTCATCTAAAGAAGCTCACCAATCTTGTATCTAGTTTATTTAAAAAAAAAAAAAATGCTCATGCTTATGGGTTGAAGATTGTTTTCAAAACATTAAGCAAGTTTACTTTTTCTGTTTTGAAATAGTGTTGTAGTAAATAAGGGTAATTTGTAAGTTTGTAAATTTTTTTCTTAAATGATATTAATTTTCAAAAAATTGTCACCATCATATTTATCGTGGGAGAAATACAACTAGTGATATACTTGACGAGGGAGATTTCTTTAAGAGTAAATCAATCGTCTGCTTAAATTTTAACAACGATTTCCTCCGATTTGCTATGACAAGTTCAGGTGATTAGAATATTTCATACGTGTTTTTAAACTGAACAATTGTTTGTATAGTTTTGATGTTTAAAGTTAAAAAAAAATTTTTTTTTAATTTCCCTAAAGATCACTTACTGTAATGATCAATTATCAGAAATAACGAGGCTCATTTTCCCATCTTTCCATATAATGAAATTGAAATAATTTAACATAACAGATAAATTCAATTAATTTAAACAAATAAATTTAATATGCCAATTAATATTTTAGATATTATACATATCCGATTTTTACGTTATTTTCTTCTGAGTTGTAAAATAATGAATGCCATCGCAAATATTCTAAAATTGTAAAAGTAATCGAAAAATGTCTGTCTTCTACAGAATTAATTCTGAATGCAGAAATATTGGAACTGCTACCGGGTGTATATTAGAATGTTACAAGAGCAGTTGCCGACTATTCAGTAGTACTGAACAAATGCTAAATAATTTTCAACATGAACTGTGACTTGACTTCTTCAGACTCAGTGTACTTTTACTGACAAAAAAAATCATGCTTGTTGTTGTTCGATTCACAGACTGTATTGCAGATCTTTCTGAAGAAGTAAAGTGGACGATATTGCTAATTAAATTTAAGAAGTAAATGATCAGCTACCTCAAACATAAATGTACACCTTTACAACACACACATAAAGGGGAAAAAAACAATAGAAGCCACTGCCTTCCGTTTTAAAAGAATTACCTTTTTTCAAAATATAACTTGAAATTTAAAAATTTGTTTCTAAAAAAAGAAAAGTTGTGGAATTATTAACAATCTAGGGCTTGATTGCATTTCTATCCGCTTAATTTTCTGATTTTTTTACAGGTTGTGACGTTATTTTGACGAAAAAGAAATGTTTATTTACTTATAGGTACCGCTTCACTCTAGTGTATTAACAGTGTGCATTTAATTAATCAGTTTAGTTCATTCTACGATGTTTGTTATTCTTCTAATTTTTACTCTTGCATTTTTGTAAAATTAAAACTAAGCAAATTTGTTCTATATAATTTATTTTTACTCACAGGATTAACCTTAAGAATAAAAGAACCAGATCCTTCTGAACTTGCTGCAATCTAGAAATTTTAAATGAATTGATTCTGAAGGAATTTTTTTAATCTTGTTATTTTATGACGTTAAATCGACTGGATTACAGATTTTTTTTTTCTCAAGGGGTAACTAAGCATTTAAAAAAATTTGTTTGGCTTGAGCACTGTAGGTTTGGGAGTTCGTGTTTGTGAGCTTGCTGCAAATGAAAGATAACATTTCCCAAAAATTTCGACATCATCAGTACATAAGAGAATAAAACTTTAAAATTGAAATATAGGTACCTTTTCAAAACACTAAAATGGAAGTTTTATTAAACCTTCTCTTTAATAATCTGGGTGCAACTGAAGTCGGTTTTATCAATTTCAAACTTGTATACGCAGTTGTAACGTTCATTGAGAAAAGTTCTTGTAAATGTCTTACAATGATCAATGTATAGAAATTGGAATAAATTTAAATGAAATATCTAGATTAGCAGACACAAATTTTTAAAAAAGATTACCCCATAAAATTTCAGTTTTTGAGCCATTCAGTTATGCCTTGAGAGAAGCTTAATTCAGTGAATGCTCAGGTCTAGTACTGCACATGTGATTCACGTTTCACAGCAAGACGCGAGACCTCCTTTCGATATTCGGATTCTGTTACCTCTCTGATTTGTTCAAATAATTTAACAGCTGTGAACTTCCCTTAAACAATGTTGAATTAGCATTTTGGCAATGGAGTTATTAGAGGAATTAATATATTGTATTTGACAACTGCCAGATGAGATATTCCATGATGATAAATTAGACATAT
>JAPMOR010037468.1:105003-159639 GCA_026543865.1 Argiope aurantia | reverse complement strand
AGTAATTTATGCAATCGCTAGCTGTCTATAAATATTTTTCCTTTAATGTAACAGCAATATATATCCTCTTAATAAAAATATTTCCCTCAATAAATAACATTTCCTAAAATAAATATTTATCTTCGAATTTTATTCTAGGTGGTTAAAACAACGCTGTTTAGTGCCCAAAATAGAAATCTTCCTTTGAGTGAAACGGAATAAACAAAGCTTTATTTCAATACTTAACACTACAATAAAAATGGCTCGCTGTCTTTGTTAGGGGGAGCAGAAAGAAAACAAACGCGGGGAAGATCTATCCCCGTATTAATATTTTTATGTGAGGATTTTGTGTGGGAACCATGCCCATAAATTGAACCCAAATTAAACGTGAGCAATGAAGTGTAGACGAGTCTGCTAAACGTGTTACATACATAATCAGCTGAAAGAATTCTTCTTTTTATTTATGCATGTGTTATTTGTTTTTTTATGTACTTAAGCTTCGCCCGTGGTGTTGGGACTTATCTAGCGGTCAAGAAGTCAACAGGACTAGTATTGAAGAAACGTGACTTTGAGGTAGTTAACAAGTGGATCCCGCTTTAGTTCCCCTTTTTGCAATCATATCATATAGGTTGCGTTGTTCGGCTGGGTATAATCTCCCCGCATGCTAGCCCTCCTATCAAGACCCCCCCACACACACTGCAGAATAGGTGTAGAGGGGTTGTTATTTTATTGCAGTGGTGTCAGAGAGCGCTGAAGAAATCATTAAGTTGGGTAGATTTGGAATTTCGTGATCGGATGGCTGAAATTGCAAAATGATTTTTGCGTTTGGTATCTCATGTTTCTTGATGCTTTGTGCACTGATAAAGTTATAGGCGTGAAGTATTATTTGATGCTCAAGTTTTGCAACATTTCATCAAGTCGTGCGTTTGGAGTAAATGAAACTTTTCAGTAATAAGCACCAAATGAAACATAGCATGATCTATTATTTTAAAAGTAATTTTGAAAGTAAGTTAGTTGCATTATTTTCAGTTTTAAGTTGATGGCTGGATTTTAGTTACATTCAATGGCCCATTACTTCCATAAAAATTTATATTTTTAATGTTTTAAATTTCTTGTCTGTTCCGATGCTTCTTACATTGATTTATAATTCAGTGGAATGAATTCGTGCTCACTTGATATTTGCGGAATATGCTATGACAATTTAACTTCGGAATATTGAGAGCATCTTTTAAAGGAAGAGGACATGATAGCATATGACGCACACTTTTAATGTTTAAATAAATATCAAGTGATCGACTTTAGTAGTACTATTTCTTTAATAATTGTTAATGATTGCGTATTTTGTTAATGATTGCGTATTTTGAATGCATGCAGCTCTTTTGAAGACTTGCTTCTCGTTAATTCAAAATGTTTCTGCATTGACTCGACACTTCCAGAAAATGTAAACATTTTATTAACGAATCTGAAAAGATTGAGAGCTTGTTTAGTTAAGATGCTGTAAATTTTATTAAATATTGATCAAAGAGTTAAAGGAATTTTGGATCATAACGGAAGATCTCACTTAGATTTGAGTTTGGTCTGTTTGCTCGTAATCAGAAATAATTTAAAACAGCATTCTTCTTTTTGAAGTTGGTTCTCTGTTTAATCCAGTTCTCTGTTGAATCAGTAGAAAAAATATTGCATTTCTTCGAAATATCAGTCTGTTGAAAACTCACCGTCGATTTGTATAGCAATATAATATGTAAGCCAATATCTTTTGAAAAATCTAAGATTTATAATCGAAAAATGACATTTAATTGCAGTTAATGCCACAAGATATTCTGAACTTTAATCCGCTCTGCTAGGTGAGGGAAGAACAAGGGGGAAAAAATCCAAAACTAAATCTAAAAGCAAAGCAATAGTTAATTATCGGGCCCGGATTAAACTGTGCAGAGCCTCTAGGCATTCCAAAAGTCGAAGCTCCGTGTCTCCCTTTTTTCTAAATTCCCTCAACCACACTTTGAATGATTTTAATTAAATCTATATGCAAGTCTTTTGATGTTGCACATATGACAAACTAAAATAACAAAGCATTTAAATGAGGGCGCCTTCTAGAGAATTGGTTTCAGTATCTCGGTTATAAAAAAATATTTAAAAAAAAATTGTAAAAATTGTTGACTTATAAGTCAATCGACCAATTGAAAAAAAGGGCAAATAACTTTGAAAACAAGAAAAGAATTCCTAAGAATTTTTTTAAATTTCGGCAATACTTGATTTTAATTTGAATGTGTTGAAATATACGACCAAAAACCACAATATGTTAAATGTGGGCATAAAATTAGATAACCATGAAAATACCTCAAAATCTTGAGGGTCGGGACTCCTAGGTAGTTGTCACTTTTGCCCATTTGATAATCCAATTATGTCAATAATAAAATTTTAAAAAGAAATAGAAAGCACCGAAAAAAATCCATTTTACGAATTCCCTTTCAAGAATGATACATTCCCATTTAATATGTTTAAGTGATCCTTTACTATGGGAATGGGAGGACGAATTCTGCAGAAGTTAGTGTTGTAACACTGAAATCTTGTAAATATTTCATTTTTATCATAATTGAGGAACTATTTTCTTTTTCTAAAAAAAAGCATTGGGGTATTGCGAGACCTTAATCCGGGGGAATCAAAATTCGGTGCGTCTGGTCACTAACATTTTTTTTGTTGCTTTATTATGAGTTTTGATGTTAGGATAACCTTTGAAAAAAGAGGGGAATCAATTAAAATGTAATTACTTATTACATTTTTAATTTCTGCCATCTACAATTTAGCGTTGGAATTACGCTATTAATGTTCATAAGAATTCCGCCAAGAAAAATTATCACGATGAAACCTAGAGCTTGTTTAAAGAGATACCCTTAAATACCATCGGGGATACAAGGGGTTAAGTTGGGAAGTAAATTATCACATTCAAAAAGGCTGCCTGGTAAAATGTCCCCCCCCCAAGGTGTATTCCAAAAATTGAACTGTATGCTTGAATGTTTCTACCATTATCTGTAAAGAGCAAGCAAAAGTATTTTTATTCCGCTTTTGAATTATTTTCACTGGGCCAGGGATATGATGATTAAATCTGATAAGATATGGGGGAAAAAAATCTGATTTTTTTTTTTTTTTTCTTTTTCAGTTTTGTTTTTAAGTATCGGTGCATATCGACTTTCCAGGCAAATAGTTCTCCTCTAAGAGACAGTAAAATTAATTAAGAAGTCACCCTCCAAATGAAAGTTCAGGAACATATTTTCGATGTCGAAGTAATTTAGTGGCTTAATTTCGTACATGATTTCGAGTTTCCTTGTGATAGCGAATCGACAATGTAATTTTATCGAATCAGTACGATAAGTTTAATGGAGTTGAAGATCTGCGAAGATGAAGAAGGAATCAATAAAGAACATTTGTTACGAATTATTGATTATTATTTGGAGTGGGTGGAAAGGATGAATATTTTTAGGATGAATTTCCCGTTCATTCAAAGTTTATTAACAGATCATTTCCGCAACACATTAATATTGATTGGTATCGGGTTTTAATATATACAAATGTAACTTTCTAGGTTTTTTTAATCGTCAATTTTTTGGGGGATAGTTTCATAAAAGAATCTTATTTATTGATTTCTATTTAATGGTTTATCAGGTAATGTTGTATCAAGGAGTGATATTTATTTTTTTCGCTGTGCAGCGAATATTACTTGCGAGATTGATTGCTGAAATATTTTCAAGATGTTAATGCAGGTGAGATGCGAAGTAATACTCTTTTTGAAACATCCTCAATCCGTAACCGTTTTTCAGGTGATAAAGATTTTGTGGTTCGTCTTGATGTAATTAAGTAAGCATTGAAAAGCACTTATTTATATTTAACATACAAAAAGAAATTAATTTCTAATTTTTAATGAAATATTTTAAATTAAAAAAATATTCTAAATATTTTTGGATTTTTGAAGTTACGATTTCAAATGCCTAGATTTGGCTGAAAGAACGAACCTACGAGTGTGAATTTCTGAAAATTTTTATATGTACTGACTATCTCTAGAAATAACTGGATCCAGTTGCTCAGCGCATTTCATAGATTTTGATATTGGAACTTTTTTATTGGATATTGGAATATTTAGATGAATATTTAAATAATAGAACATATAGTAAATATAAAATAAAATTTTATACTTAAACTCGTCTTTATGGAATGAAAAAACATTCTATATTAGAAAAATGAAAAATTCGAGATGAGAGATACTGTCATCGGAGAATTTTCTATTGAAATCGGTTTCTGTTGAAGAATCCTAGTTTTATAGCATTTGAAATCTAAATCGAAAATTTTGGTTTCAAATATAATGAAACTATTACTCTTCAGTTCCTGATTATTGCAGACGTAATTTTTAATCTTGAATCTTTATATTCATGTAATTCGTAGAATTTCGACTCGATTCGTGATTTTAATGTAGTGAGCAGAAAATTTTCATCCTTATTTACTACGAGTAATCAATGTTTTTTCATTTCTAAAATTTTCAAGAAAATAAAAAAATTTAAAAAAATGTTGCATTATAGTAATTTAACAATCAAAGATATTACTACAAGCTAAAACTGTATTTCTAAACTTTTAATTCTTCATTAATAGTCATGTATTCTTGATTCGACTTGAGTAAAGAAAACTTATAATAAACCGAAAAACATTGTTCTTTTAATTCCGTTACTGCCTCGCAAAGAACTCTAATTGGAAAAGTAAAAAGTTCAGATAAAAAAATAATCTTTTTCGATATTGTTTATCATTTCTTACAAGAGAACATATACTCTTTCTCTGACACTGAAGTAAAGCAAACAAAAATTAAAACTTGATATCTTCGTCTATCTCTGTTGTACCATTACGCGCTCACACAGAGAAAGTGAAACTTGTAAGAGAAGATCGGCAGAATCTTGTCGAAAATCTCCCCATCTCGTCCTAAAGTGGTCTGATAAAAGGAAAAAAAGAATCAAATAAAAACTAAAGACGAAACCTACCATTTTGACATTACCGAGTACTCCACATACTTACTTTTCAAGTCTAAAACGTGATTTAGGAGTGTTGAAGGCAGTTTTGGAACAAACACTGCTAGCCCTGTTATTTGCAGTTCATTTGCTTTGCCGTCCCAGAAAAGTGGCCTCGTTTGTCGGTAGGGGGTGCTGACTTCTGCTGCCAGATTCGTGACTCTAAATTGTTGTTTTGGTTAGAAGGGGACGACAGATTTCGTTTTTCTTTTCCCTTCCATCTGTTTGATTTCGTTTCCCCCGTCACCCCTCTCTTTTCGCAGAAGAAATGACTAGAAGATATATTCTGCTGAGCACGTTTTTTTGTTAGTTTGCTGATGGGAGGCGAGCTTTTATTCTTCCTTCTTGATGTTTTTCAGCATAACATATATGCTAAGATCCATCTTTGATAACGCGGCCTTCGCTTATTGCATTCATCCATGCGGGCTTGTGTGCAGAGTACTGCATTCTGCTTTGTCATTGTGTTATAACTTATTTCAACTTGATTCCACTCGTGATTACAAAGTTCTTTTTGTTTTCCATTAATGTATAATAAACCATATGTTTGCTCTCGTGTAAAATGGAATTTCTCGCAAATGCGTCTGTTTTTATTTGAAGGCTTGTGCTCAAACAGCTATAAAATAATCTTATTTCCATAATGTTAGGAAAAAAGACAGAAATATTAATTAATGGGGAAAGATAGCGCGCTTTCGGATAAAAATATAAATCTAAGCAAAAAGCATTCTCCGGAAAAAAAAGCTTTTAATAATTGGCTAAGAAAAATACTTTTTCTTTATAATTTAATGAAAATTTGATAGTTTGCATATTTTACCTCAGTGGTTCTAGTAATATTTTGTTTTATAATCGTTTAAAATTATTTTTGATATTCTCAATATTTTGGAATTTCCTCAGTGTTTTGATATTGTGGATCTTTCTGTTAATTCTTCTTTGCATGATGTGGGGAATTTCCTTCATAACATTAAGTGAACAAAAAGTTGTATTCAAAACAGGTGTATTGTAAATTGCTTGTTGCTGGAAATTTTTTTCACGACTAGTGCGTAATAAGGAAAGCAGCTTCAAAAAAAAATCAAATGTCACAATTATTATAGCGGGTTTGAACTTGTCATTCCGCTGTTTGTTGTGGTTGGAAGAATCGTGCGATTTCTTGAATATTTTTTGTAACTAATCGGAGAGGGCCGCGGTGGCCTGGTGGTAAGGTCTCGGCTTTGGAACCGGAGGGTTTCAGGTTCAAGACTCGATTCCACCGAAGAACAGTCGTGTAAGGGGGTCTGTTGCACCTTAAATCCGTCCTGATCAAAGGTCCTCCCGCTGGTGTGGCGTGGTGTGGAGAGGGGGGGCAGCTCAGGTGTCGTCCTTGTCATCTGACCGCGGTTCAATACGAGGTCCGTCCCAAAATAGCCCTAGTGTTGCTTCACGCGGGACGTTAATATAACTAAACTAAGTAACTAATCTGAGATTTTTTTTTTTTTTTTTTTTTTTGCTAATAAAATGGATAATGAATATGGAAATTCAGAAGAGAGGAACATTCAAGATTTTGTACTGAGCCTAACATGTACATTTGCTTGAAGATAGATATTCTCATCATACTATTTTTTAATCATTTTGTATTCTATATTTATACTAGGTTTTTTTAAACCTTTTTCCTTTAATCTAGAGCATGAATTATATCACCCTTATTTATTAAGAAAAAAATCAAGATGCCTTTTTTGTTTTAGTCCTATGTTACGTCATGAACTATTGGTTTGAAAGCAATCCTTTTGATTACTACTTTATTTACTGATCAAGCTTACCATTCTATGAAACAAATACAATGTTCCGACCCATGTTAGAGAGAGCTTGCTTTCCAAAACATTTAAATTTTTGTATTTGCTTACTCTGATATCCATGTACAGTTACACTGTATAATGACATATCCATGCACAGTCGGAGCTTCGGCATCGCAAAGGCCAAAATCAAAATCCATGGAACCGTTTACCTGGCGTGCTGCTTATTCACTTAAATGTCCTCTCGTTGGTGTGGAATTTTTAAGCATAGGGATGCCAACTCGGTCAAATTTTTGTCCAAAATTGACAGTGAACTTTGGTCATATGAATAAGTGAGAGGAAATGTAGTTGAAATTGGCGCGGTTGTATTCTAATCTATACTAATGATGTTTTCAAACAGAAACAGTCAAATTAGCAACTGCTGTGTAAGCAAATATCTACATCTGGCTGCTATTTATTGGAATCTTAAAGGAGATAAATATTCACTAAATTTTTTAAAATTTTATTTTTGTTACAGTTTTTTTTTTTTTTTAATTGAAGTCGTGCTCACCATTCGAAATATTCTTCGAGATTCTTACCGTTTGTGACCAAAATCAAACACTGATCAGCAAGTGAATTGTCTGTTTTAACTAAGTGTTAGTTTAAAAAATGAATTTGAATTAGAGGTACGAAAAAATTCTTTCAAATTACCTACGCATACTTGAAAATTTGGTTTCAGAATTAAACAGAGAAAAAAAAGTGGCAAAAAATGTCTTAAAAGCGAAAAAGTGGAACCAAATTCTCATCAGATGTATTTTTAATACATTAAAATATTCTCATCAGATGTATTTTTTAGTACATTAAAATGCGGTTTCGGCTAAACTCTTATGTTTTGGAGCTAAACTGACTTCTTTTATGTGTATTATGCTTTCTTGCCTGAAAGAATTTAATATAAAGCCTTAAGCATAATTAGAATTAATTCTTTAAAAGTAAAACATTGAAACATTATTTTAATTTAACTCGATACACATTACATAACAAATGCTTAACAGTTTTTATTTTTGGAAATAATTTTTCTGTTTTCTCATAATTTAAGAAAGAAACAAAGGATTATAAATGGAAATTATTCTTTTCGAATTGATTTAATTCCTGCTATAAGGATGCGTCAAAATTTGCCGAGATTACATTCGTTAAGGTTTTTACTGTTTTAATTATGTCTAAAAGCTTTTTAAATAATAATTAATCTAAATTAAGTCTTCAGAGCTTTCTGAAGGAATTCAATTAGGTAACAATGTCGTTAAAACCTCCATTTAATTATCCGACGTCTTGGAAAAATCTTGATTTTATAAAAACATTGCTAATTGAGTATAAAAATTATTAAAATTATTTGATGGCAATTGAAGGAAAAGTTTCTTTTACTAATTTGAAAAAGAAAGAAAAAGTTTGATACTTTTTTTCTTTATTTTTAAAACATACTTTGTCCTTTAATAATCATTACTCTTTTTTTTGTATTTATTTAACGTAATTTCTGTCGTGTGCTAATAATTGTTTTGCTAAAGTTTTTTTTTAATTCCCTTACACTATCGATTATATGCCATTTAATTTTTATATTATGGTACAGAATCTGAACATTCATTTCTACAACAAAGGAAAAGTGTTCGGCGAAGACAAGAAGTATTTCTAAACAAAGCAAAATATACGCTATTACAATAGTTTAAAAGTACCCAAATTTCAGTAGAGAAATGATACAGAATGCAAAAACATGTCTAAAATAATACTGTTATCTGAAATAGCAATCTTACTGTATAATTAAGAACTAAACTTCTTAGTAAAACGAAATGTGATTTAAGAAAATTCAGTTAAAATTTTTATCAGTTAAGTTAAAAATCAGTTCAGTTAAAAATTGCATCACTGCCATACTGATGATGATGTATAGATGCTGTGATCCGTTTTTTAAGTTAATTTTGACCAGTAAAATAAGAAATATTCTGCGATTTTGCTTTCATTCAATAAAATAGCACATGGACAAAGAATTGATGAAGTTTACGCAGCAATAATCCCAAATAATTTCCTTTTGCGTGTTAAGTGAATGATTCTTTTGTTTGAGTGAATTTTGTTTTGTTTTACTTCTATTTATTTAACAGAAAGTTCCTAAAGAAAAAGTAGCATACCTAATCTAGAGCAGAAAACATAGTTTCCCTACAAAATAAAACTATCAATGGCAATATACTTATCAGCAAATATTTTAAGCCTAATGCGTTCACTTCCCCAAACGCCATTTCTTTTGCGTACCGCTGTAATTATCTGTTCTGTCCAATACGATAATAAACGCTTAAACGGAATACAAGACAAGACGATTCCATAAAGCGAATTTGATTCTAATAAGAACTCGCAATTGAATGGGCTGTTTTTCTTTTTACACCATTTTAATATTTATTGTCAATTATTTTGAATTCCCAATCAGACAGCACATTTCCGGCCCTATATGTAAATTCTGGCTAATAGAGTTAGTGGCTGGAATTGCTATAATGTAATTCTGTGAGTGTTGCAGTTGAACTAATCGATCAGATTCTATTACATCATTCATATTAGTAGAAGATCTAATTAATATATTTACCTTTTTCTCCCATAACACTGCGAGTCGCCATTTCTCTCTTTATGCATTTTTTAGATTAGAAGTGTGATTTAATTATTTAATAAGACTGTCCCCTCTCGCCTATTATTGAGAGATACGGTTCTATTAATGGTGAGTAGTCCATGGGTTGCTCATCCTTCACATGTCCCCTTCTAAATTAAATGGCGCACTAGAGTTGACTGGGGTCATTTATTACTGGTATAACAGGCCTGTATAGTTTCTGTTTAGCTATAACTGGAAATTGACCTTTAAGGGATTGTATGCGCATTAACTCTCTTATTACAAATGGGGAAAACGATAGACAAAGTAATGTTAACGGCATAGTACAATTAGCTAATGTATTTTAATACAATAAGAATAATCGGTCTGTAAATAATCATGTAATGGAATTTAACTGTCGAAAACAATTTGAAAGAAATGATTGATACTATTTAAAAATTTATCTAATTTTATTTGCATCTCCTAGCAAATATGCAGACAAAATCTTCAGCATTAAAGAAATGCATGCGAGATTATTCGTAATCTTTTTTTTTACATGAATTTGGCAAGTATACTTTTAAAGTTGGAAGAAATGTGTATATATACTTATAAAATGTTGCACATTATATAATTTCTCATTAGAACGAATTTCGTTTAAACCGAGTCTATTCTAATCTAATTTGTGTGCTGATGTGAAATTGAAGCAGAAAAAGATTAGCTTTGGATTTTATATGTTGGAAACAAGTATACTAAAATGAGCTTTTTATACATAGTGAGAAAAATAAAAATCCTGACTTCTGAACATCGCTTAATTGATGGCATCCATTTTTCATAAGTTTTAAAAAGTGAAAAAAGTTTATATCCTTTTCTTAAATAAAGAAGCATTTAAATATTGATTTTCTTTGTGAATTTGAATGAAAAGGAGCATTTAGTGAGCAATTAAAAACTAGTGTTTTTTACATTGTGTTTTTCATTTCAGACCAATGGCTGTTAATCGTGTGATATAAGCCTTAAAGGATTAATATATATAAAAAATGACATCAAAAGTTTAAAGCATTGCTTCATGATGTTGAAAATTGTGTTTTACAGTTAAGTTACACATAATTTCGGCATTTATATTTACTAATAAATTGTGGTTTTAAAAATAATAAATGGAAGCATTAACTTTTTATTAATTAGTAATACAATATTAGTCAATAAATCCTCTTAACTATTTTTAGCCCTACAATTTTTTTTTACTTCTTTCGATTATATTTGTTTTGGCGAAAATAAATTGTTTAATCTTTCTTTACGAAACGTTTTAGTTACGTATCTTTAAGAAGTATAAAACTTTATTGGCAAAAAATGCGTTCACCTTGAGAAAGTCCCCCCCCCCCCAAAAAAAAATCTTGTCTGGTATTTCTTTATAAGCCTTTCTTTCACCTTCTTGAGTCGATTTAATCTGTTACTTGTTTGTCAGTAGTCGAAGGCCATCGAAAGCATGATTAACATCTTTAAACATTACGGTTTGAACGTTTCTTCGAACGATTCCTCAATTTGCGGCAAGAAACACACACACACAAAAACTCTGAATAAATCTGAACTTTTTTATAATTTCAACTTTCATTCAATTGGTATTCGTGAGTGTCGACATGCAGATATACAATCCGTTTAGGAAATAATGATTGTGGATAAGAAAATACTTTTGAGAGTCGATATTTTCTGAAACTACTTGACAAGAATTAATTTTAAGTTCTAAATAATGTTTGGATTTCACTAAATGTTTCGATGGCACCCCTGAAAGTAATTCGATTAAGTTTTTCCGTGGAAGACAATTTCTCTAAGGATAAAAAGGGGAAAAAATCCCCGTCTTTGCAGATGTGTAAGACTTCAAACAACCGCTTCCAAAGTTCGGTCGTGTCTGAATCGATATTGTTAATTGGGCTTTTCACGAGTCTTTACTTTGAGAAATTTTTATCATGATACTACTTGAATCATTTTTTATGAAAAGGAAATCTTACCTCCAATGATACAATTAAAACAATTGAATAATTTACGCTAAAAATAGAATAGGATTGTACCTTAAAACATCCTAACCTAACTGATTATAATAATGGAGAAACTGATTTTAAAGAAAGTATTACTTTCAAACGTTAAAAAGATAGGAAAGGAAGTATGATTTTCCGTTTAATTTACAAGCTAGTACTTAAAGACACTTTCCTACTTAAATTTATTATTATTCAGAGGACAAAAGAAAGAAATGCTTAGATTTTACTTAATTTATTGCTAAGCTTTATACGTAGTTTAATTTTGCTATTTTCTTTTTGAGTTAAGCAAGCCTGATATATAATTATCTGTGTAATTATAATTGAACAGCTTCGTAAAAGTTTGAGACTTTTTGTGTGTCTTAATTATTCTACAAGGAAGAAATAGGTTATTCTTTCAGCTACCCAAATAATAATTATAGGTGTGATTAGTAACATGTGAATACAAGTAATTTTTCTTGACTTTTGCAGTAATTGAAAATAAGTTTTGTTAAATGAGTTTACTTAAAAGCATGGTTACTCATAATAATTATCTGCTGTAACATGCTGTGGGATTATTATTTATTACCGATATATAAGCTATCTATATAATTCATTTATAGAATCAAATTCTCCACTGGAGTATAGAGAATCAATAGAACCATTCTTTTTTTATTCGCATGTTAGATATGGCATACCAGTAACTACATTTTTTTTTTATTATTCTTAAAAGAAAAAATGTTACTGTTATAAATTTTATATAAAATGATATGTGAGTGAACCAACAAATTCAATTGTTTTAGAAATTATTACTCATAATATGTCCCAAAACAATTGTCAGTGTCCTTCATTTTTGGCTATCTGCTGACAAGGAAAAGATATAGACATGTAGCTCATTTTCATGATCTAACGACAAAGAGAATTGGGAGGTAGCATATTCAGAGAAGTTTGAAAGAAAGATGCAAGCCTCACCCTCTAGATTTTTTTCACGAGTAAAGTTTGCAGCATTTATTTGCTATGTCTGTCAGTATCGTTACATTTATTCTCTTTCACCAAGTGCCGACTGTACAGAAAATTCAGACAGATCGTGCTTGCCATCTGTGTTTAAATAGTTGCTCCAAAAAAAGTTGAGTATTCTTTAACGGAGTGTGAATTTTTTTTTTCCGATTTTTTAAAAAATCTAATTTGTCTCTCAATACATTTTTAATTAATGCGTATAATTAATTACATTGTTTTAAATTTGCTTATTTTTCGCAAAAACTATTTGGCACCATTTGTTTCTGAACAGCATAAGTATGTTTTAAGGAAAGTTTTTAATCAATGGTATAATAATTAAATAATGGTATATAATTTTCTTAAATTAAATCACATCTTTTTTGCTGTCCTGGTATTCAGATCTTGACCGATAACAGCGGAAAAAAATAACAACGTAATATCAATCTCTAGGTGCATTCTCTTTCACTTAGTCTCCAAAATCCACAATGCTACTAAATTCCATATACATTTCTCCCCTCCTCCGTTTTTCCAATCTATTTAAGCCTAAATTCACAGTGAACAACAATGTCGACCATTTCTGGAAATCTGTTTTCTCTTTTTTAAAAAAAATTTCGAATTCATTCATTTAAAAGCGTCGCAACTTGCCGCCGTAATTACAGTTCCCTGTTTTACCATTGTTGTCGGAGGTCATTGAGGTTCCCATCCATCGCTTTGTACGTAAATCTGGTGATTCTATATACCTACCCCCCCCCTTTCTGCTAATTTCATGGTGATTCACCGACGATACGAGGCCGGAAAAAAAATAAATGTTCTTTTTAAGGGATCTGGCTATATCACTCAGCATGGCATTTAGCTTAATAACATTTTGGACGATATGTTTTCTGGTAGCAGACCGTTTCTTGTCGAGGACTGATTGTTTAGGGGATTCGGTAAAACTGGTAGTGGTTCTTGGCTCTTTATGCCATTTTAAATTGCTAATCAGAAGGTTTGATATTTCAAAATAGAAAATTTTTCTTCAAATTTTTATTCAAAAAGGAAAAACATGGAAGTAATAAAATAAAGAAAATAAAAAAATATATTTAATCGGTGCATTTATCCGGATGATTTATTAACGAAGTTTAGTTCATTTGCAAAATTGCAAGAAAAACGAATGACTTGGTTTATTAGGCATGGAAAAATGTGATTCTATTATAATGTATCAAATATTGAATCTTTTATATTAAATTACATCAAAAATTAACAAATTTAAAATTTATTCTAATTATATTTCAGTGGTATTTACAAATGTATTTATAATCAATCCTGCTACAAACTGATTCATTCGATTATTTCGTATTTCTCTAATTCTGAGATGTATGTCGAGGAAAATTTGCGTACTAGTATAATTTTTTCCCCTGCTGTGTTTAAGCTGATATATTGTAAATCTTGTTTTTCTAAATCGGCAGGCAAAATTACCAAATAATGAGTGAAATTACTAACGAAAGATGGTCTATTAACTAACTATTTTATATCTTAATGATGGCGGCGGAGATGCTGGAAGATACTTAATCAATGAGGTATTACATGTTTTATCATTTTTAAGGAATAGCTTTACTTCATCTCCTTAAAGGGATATCTTTAAAATAATGACAGAAATAAGAAGTACCCTTTATTATTTCTTTTCCCTTTTAAAAGGCGATCTCGTTTCTTTTTCTAAAATCGTTTTGCATTATGGCCCTGATCAAAGAAGTAGGAAAATTCCGTGTATTAGATGATCGGAGGCCTTATTTCAGTTCTTCGGATCATTGAGTGCAAACGAAATAAATCACACCAGCGAGAGGATAAAAAGTTTCTTGCTGAACAAAGTATCTCGTTATTCATAATAATGTTAGACATTTGTAAAGGAGTTAGGCTAGGCTTTCTTGCTCTTAAGACAATGTCGCTACTTCTTATTCTGCCTATTTGACAGCAGCTAAATGCAAGAGCGTCGCCAAATAGATGTGCAGGGATTTGTTTGGGTGAAAAAGAGTGCTGTTTAAAGTGCTAATAATCATTGGTCCTCTTTCCCGAACACTTTCTTAAAAAGGAACGGATTCTTAATTAGGGGAATTTAGTTTCGATACATTTCTCCGCGGCGCGCGTTGCGTGAAACTCGATTCTTTTCTTTGCATTTTCCGAGACGTAAACTTGAGAATATAGGCTTCGAAGAAAGGATTTATTTGGGTAACTGAAGGGTGGATTTAAAGGAGTAAAGCCTTTTAGTTATTTTAGATATTCAAGCACGATGCTAATTTATTGCCAAAAGAGTTAATTTTTTTTAAAGCTATAAATTGCAACTCTAAGTGAAATCGAATAGATTTTCGAAATATTGTTAAATTTTTCATTTGAAATAAATATAAATAGCTGGAAAAATCATTTGTTTCAAAAAAGAAATTGAAATTTAGTATAAAATTGAATTAAGTGGACAAAATTCCTACTTCATGCAATCTGTTATTCCATAAACATTGGTATGACGACGATAATTAAAAATATTTCGGACATAAACAGATTTATGAAAAGATTTTCAAGCCAAATAATTTCTCAATTTTAAATAGCAAATTAAAAATAAAATAAAGGAATTTAAGAAACTTAGTATATGCGTTGTTAGATGAATGTAGTTTAACACTAAACCTACCGGCATTTCACCGATACATTGGAATTGCCATTGGAAGCGGGTCAAATGACCCGCTCGTGGTAGCTTTAGTGTTAAAACTTTATCCCATTTCCATGGTTTCATGCAAGGCGAGTCGAAAATACATAAGATCGGTAGCTATTTGCAGGTCTGAACCCTTTAAATTAACGCCCTGCTGATCGACATTTCAAATAGACACCTCCTAATTAATTCTGCTAATGCATTTTTTAAAAATGTTAATTTCGATGAAATAAACTGTTCATTTTAAAAGTAATTGTAAATTTCGATGAGAAAATTTTATGAAGTTTTTATGCCACAAAATCTGCTATGTTAATCGTGATTCACTAATTCCAGAATGCCAGAAAAATTGCTAAATGCTGCTTAGAACTTCAAATTTCTCATGATGCTGTCTATACCTGATGATTAAGAATTTTGTCACATATAAGTGAATTACTATTTTGTTTGTTGTTCACATTCTAAAAGAAGTGGGTAACAAAATAGTAATTCATCTACTTGTGTACGACGGTCTTGAACGAGTATACTTTCTTGAGCACTGATTACTCAAATTAATTTCTTGTGTTTTATTCTTATTTCAGTTGCGCATTTTTCTTACTCTTTAAAATTTGAAATGCTTATTATTACATTTATGTTTGTATTCGAGAAAGTTAGTTCCTTCTGAGATCTGATACATTGCGACTGTAAGCTTTCTGATAGAAAATATTAAGGGAATGGGCGGTATTAAAACAAACATCATTCATTCTTATATTATAAAATACATCATTACGGTGTCCATTCGATATAATTTCACTTTAATAGCATCTCTGGCAATTTCGCAATGAAAGAAATAATTAGAAGGAATTTTTCATTAATGTTTTTTACCACTCCCAATGCTGAATTTTTTTTAGAATTCTATTTGAATTGGGAAATTTTATATGTGGGAATCGCATCAAGTTTGAAAGGATTAATAATTTAACACAAAAGTTAATTTTTTTATTTAATTATGTGAAAATTTTGATAACTTGCCAACCGGGGTCCGTCCATTGTACCGTGATGAAATACTGTTTGAGATAACTTAATCAAATATTTAGCTAATTAACTGTTTCGATCTCTTCAGAAAATGCGTATCTAAATTGTTTCTCAAAAATTGAGCGATGTTGAGTGTACTCGTCAAACACAGTGTATGTGTAATATGAAATTATTTTGTGTTGAAAGGACTTTTATTTTTTATTTCAGTAATTACATTTATAAATTTACTTAAACTAACCTACATTTTTTGCATATGAACGAAATAAAACATAAGAAATTAATCTATTATTTTAATTCGATGTTAGAGATTAGTATTGACAAAGCATGGTACAAAGCATAATAATCTTTTATTTGTTCTTTTGATTTCGACTTGGTTTCAAAATATTTTAAACATCTTGAAATTTACGAATATGTTTGAGTTTTACTAAAACTGTAATTTTTACTAAAACTGTAATTCAGATTGCAAATTATCACTACTTATTACAAATGACGAATATACTCATCATAACGCAAAATGTTTTACTTTTTCCATGACAAGTATACTCGTCAAAAGCAGTTAACTGGCTTTTAAAAAAAATGGTGGTCTGTGGTGCCTTTTCTTTATAATATTATTTTGCCTAAATATTGATAAAAATATGTGTTTTTTAAAAATACTTTTTAATACATGAGACCTTTTTTTCTTTTACTTTTCGCATAAAATTGCCTTTGCATACTAGTTACGGAAATTATATAGATTTATATCTATGCAGTATAAAATTAGTTTGATATTTCTTAATGAATTTCGAGGTTTATCGCACAGTAACCTAGTGACGAATCAAATAACTGAATGCAGTAGAAAGAAACTCGCGAGCAATTCATTTAAACAGGTTACGTACCTTTTAAGCTCTAATATTTGCTGTAGAGACAGTGCGCAAATATGACGCATCTTTCACTATTCCTTTGCGCATAAAAACACCTTCTGCTGTTCAAACAAAGAATGCGTGTCTAGTGCCAAACAACAATTTAATAGGTCTATTATTACTGTTTAAAATCGCAGGTGAATGTACCCTGTATTACTCATTCTGTCTATTTACATACGGTCTGTGTAGGCTATGCGAAAGAGCTTACATATTTCCTTGACAGGTGGAATTTCCAAAACAATGGGTAGAGTTCATTTTACTCGGCTGTCTTGAGCTGTTGATTTGTAAAAAAACGATTTCAAATATTTATTGAAATGTATCAAGTGTTCCTTTGATACTTTGCTAATTTACTCAAATAAATTGGTATCAACACAGCTCTAAGCAAATTTTATCCATCAAAAATACTTCGAATGTGAACTCCTATCTACTAAAAAATATTTATTCAATTTACGAGGGCTACGGTGGCCTGGTAGTAAGGTATCGGCTTCAGAACCTGAGGTCTTCAGGTTCGAGACCCGATTCCACCGAAGAACCGTCGTGTAAGCGGGTCTGATGCACGTTAAATCCGTTGGGGCCAAACGTCCTTCCCCAGGTGTAGTGTGGAAGTTTGGGGAGGGGGGTGACAGCTCTGATGTCGTTCTCAGTATTACGAGGCCCGTCCCAAAATAGCCTAGTGTTACTTTAAAACGGACGTTAATATAACTCATTCTATTTGTGTCCTTATATATCTATAAATGATAGCATTGATTTTTGGCTTATGCCCTGAGAACTCGGGATTCTAATTATTTATTTATTTTAGGCAACAAAATATCCGATTTCTTTTTGATAGAAAGCATTGATTTATCCCTTCCCTTTCTTGTTGTGCGCACTTTCCTTCCTCCTCCAGAATGTAGTGTTAAAATTTGTACTTTTTTTTTAAACATTAAAGTGATAAATTATAAATTAGCAACATTTAACTGATATATAGCCTATTACAAAATCAAAAACCTTTTATCATTTTTAAACTTGCTTTGACCTATTGTATTTAGTATTCGATGCTTTGACTAGTATTATATAAAATTATACGCTTGCCATCAAGCAAGAGGGATCTGTTCAATCGGTCGTGTAGCGACATATCGCAAAGCGGGGAGATCACCATTATTGATCGGCAATGTGTCAAGCATTGAAAATACAAGCGAATTCGAGATAAGTCAAAAATGCAGGATGGCGAAAAACTTTCGTCCTCCTTTGTTCGATTTAATCGAAACTTCTTCCTTTTATAAGTAATGTTTGGCTCAAGATGTTTCGCGTTACTGATCCGAAGTGACAAAATACAAATCATATTGGTGATTTTGGTGACTAATTGGTTATCTGTTCCTGGACGTATGTTTCTATAAGTTAAATCTGCATAAACATTTTTTTTTTCCTTGTAAGTTCTTTTTTTTCGATTGTCAGCATCAATTCTTTATTTTTGAAAATGCTTCATGAACACGTTGCTAAATGCGAAATAAAGACATTGGGGGCGTATGCTTTATTTGTAAATAACGCTATGTCATAGTACCCATTTCAATTATTTAAATCTAATACAAGAGCGATCGAATCTATTTTTCCCCCTATAATTTGTAATTTTTAATATGTTAAGTCCTTTCTTTATTCAGGTGACACATGACTTTGTTTATTTTCTAGTAGAAATAATTATTTCCTACAAACCAATGGTATAATGACATTAATCAGTTTCTACTAGAAAAACTAAAAAATAGTATTTTGTATGAGTGCAACGCATTAAAACTACTCTTTGGTTTAATATTCCTCATTAAGTGGCATTGGATATTTAGCCTTTGTACTAGAAATATTGACAAATTGGCTTGTGAAATCTTCAGTAAATTGCTATAAAAAAAAGGATACATTTCGGTGTTGAACTCCTTACCTACAAATTTACTTAACTTCCTAATTAGATGAAATATTTTATTTGAGACATTTATTATTTTAATTCCTGTAATAATATAAAGTCTTTTGAGATTTTAAAGAGTTTTTAAGTGATTTTTGTATTTAATTAATCCATCCATTAATTTCCATCTGCAGATTAAAATTAAATTCAGTAATTCGATGCGCGAGTCACTCGCCATTGTATTCGAAGAAGTTGATTTATAGTTGTTGCATTAAATTCTATCTTCTTATATCATTTTTAAGTTTGAAACGAACAGATTAGATCATAACCGATATCAAACTGCATTATCAAGTATGTCAAAAATGAAATGCGAAAATTGATAACAATTTCGATATTTACTCGGCATATTTGCTGTATGTAAAATAATCAATTGTCGTTTAAAAAAAATTACTTTCTTTCAGAATAAATGCCATTGCTTGCAACATTTTACTTTCAACGAAAAGAATGTCATGAATCTTTCTTTCTTAACCTCCAGAATGAAGAATTTTGCCTTCTTTTTCTCACATTAATGGAGAGCGCAGTTAAGAAAGAGGATTGACCTAGCCCGCCGTCCTCTCTTTATGTGCACTTGTATTTATTTTAACAGGTCGAATGAAATTACATGGCGTTATCGCCTCAAGTCTCGATGTAGGTCTCAACCTTCTGCCTGTCTTCTTAATGAGATGATGTCAGGGGGGTAGAACTTGTCGATGTGTGAAATGAGACACAAGATTTACTATGTTTGATAAGCAGAAGGAACAAATGGTAAGAAAAAAAAAAGATAACGACAGAATTAAGGCTGGAGGGTTTGTTATAAAAATCTGTTGTATCATTGGCAAATAAACCAGCAGACTAGGAATTGACCAAATGGCATAAAAGAACTTTCTTGCCGCGAGGAAAAGGATCCAATTATTAGCATTAGAAAATCAAGGACGTTCTGGGGAAAGTGTCAGTGTATTTTATTCTGCTCCATGATTTGTGGAGATTTCGGTTACGCTATCTTGACGAGAATTTTTTCCCCCTCTCTCAAAATGTAGATAAACTGCAGTAATTGGAGGTAGATTCGTTATTTTTACTTGAATACCTCTGGATTTTTTTTGTTTTTGTTTTTCGAAGATGTTTCTAGGGAAAGTGATAGGAAAATAGCTTTTAATTTTCCGTATAAATTATTAAAATGTTTGAAGATTTATATGCAATTACATTTTTTAAAAGTATAATTAGAAAATTTCGTCGAAGTCTGTTATATAACAATTTACACTCTAATTTGTAAACAACAAAACAGTAGAAAAGTTTTTTAATTTTATCAAATCAATTTTTTAATTAAAATTTTATAAGGATTTTTTTTTATCACTGCAAGATGTATAATGCCATACCAGGTAAAAAGAAACTAATAATTTTTATCAAAAGTCAAGGCATGAATTAAATAATTTTCTTATGTTAAAGATACAATTATTCGGTAAACGGTAGATGAAAGACCGAGCTGAAAGGGGGTCTCGAAATAAAGGTTTGCTTATAATTATTGCAATATATTGAGTTAATCCAGTAACTTCTCAGTTTACTAACTAACTAGTTCCAACTAACACGATGCAATAGTTTAATTCTATCAATATCAATACTAGTCCTTCAGAGCTTCTAGGTCTGTTTGATTGGGAGAGTGGATTGTTCATAATGAGAGATTCGAAGAAGCTATCATTTCAATGATTAGACTGAAAAGTCACATTTGCAGTTGTTAGCAAAGACTTAGTTAGCTATTAATGTAATGGATGAGTTCAGTAAGCAAAATTTTTAAATTCTAGGGAGCCTCTTGTTTTCAATTATCATTTTTATTAGCAAAAATTAGCTATTAGCTAAATTTGATAAGAAAAAAAAATTGCTTTGTCTTTCAAAAAAAGACTAATTTAGCAAAATAACGCATTGTATCATCTTTTGCATATAAATTCATTTTTATTTTCACGTCAATTTTACAAGTTTTGGAAGTATTTATAGAGGAATATAATAAGGAAATTTTGTAAAGGGAAATGTATATTATATTGGGTATGGGAAGTAATGACTTTGCTGGGATTTCGGAAACATCTTGTATCATACGTGGAAGTTGCATTTTTATTAATTTTTAGTTGGCTTGTGATTTTTTTCAAATGATATTGATTGCAAGGACTGGAAAAAAACAATCCTTATACCAATAAATTCAGATGACATCTTCTTTCTTTTTTTTTCACTTAAATTTTTGTTGTCGAAATCTATTTATATATGTTTCAAAAAGAAATTTATCCTTGGCGCAGCTTAGCCTGCAATGGCTGTCAAAAAACCAACCCCAAAATTATTTTTCATGTGCTTGATTCCGAAGTTAAGCTCGCCCAAAATAAATGTCCAGTAACCACCTAGTTATCCTGTTCAACTATTGAATTATTTGATTCAAAATTTCTTGTTGTCTTTCCTGTATCCTAACCACTCGTTAGCTATGCAATTTAACTTTTTCGTTATATTCAGATAATGCTTGTTTTTTTATATACTTTTCTGCTGTACTGTCTAATATATAACTACGTCAAAATCTATCAGACCAATTAGCATTCTGTCAGCAGCGTGAGACAAAAATTTCCTAGACAGGTTAAATCATCCGCAGAAACGTTCGAAACAGCTACGGAAAACCGCACCTTCTCGTAAATTTGCTTCGCGTAGGTAGAGGGGAGGAAAAAAAAAGTTCTTATAGTAACTTTTTTCCTGGTATGGCGAGTAGCAGGGAGAGGTGGGATTCCTTAATTGAATGTTAGAGCAAATATTCCCTTTTAATTAAGATTTACGGCATTCACGAGTCTCAATAGATGAAAAAATGTACCGAAAAATGATCCTTTCGTGGGAAAGGAACATCCAAAATCACTTTAGCTCCGTAAAGATGCATCCTTCGATTATTTTGTCCCTTTTTTTTAAAGGAAACGTTTTATTCTGGATTTTCAAACTTTTGTGTTAATATTAATTCAATTTTCGATCTATAGAGGGTTTTTTTTCTCTGACTAAATATTTTTGAATGCAAACAATTATGTGAATGGCATATTTGATCAGTATTCATATCTCAAATATTTTTATATAGTGGTTCCTACAACTGATAATACTCATTTTTACTTTTAAAAAAGGTCTAAAAATGCAACCATCCAGCAGTTATAGAAATTACTTATTAACGTAAAATTAATCCTTAAATTTTAAAAATGCATTGTATCGGGTTTGTTGAATCTGACTGTATTAATAATTTGTTGAAAACTGAATTTTCATTTCTGTCATGAAAATACTGGAAATCAATTCTTTTGCTCTGTACTGTAGAGTAGTTTGAGTTATTTGTTATAGTAGAGTAGTTTATAAGTAAGCTACAAGAAATGGAAATGTTGGCTGGAATTCCTACATTCAAAAATAAATTGTTAAAACTGAAGTTTCTGAAGTCGAATTTCTTAGAAGTTATTTTGGAGTTTTAATACGAGAAACTTCAAGCGATAACTTTTTTAGTGGAAACAATTTCTTTATGATGAAAAACCCAAAAAAATGCACACTTTTTTCAAAGCATTAATTGTCATCATCTATGACATTAGAAATTCTTCTTAAAGTATATCTTATCTTAATGTGGAAGTTAATGAAATTACTTTCGAAATATTGATTATTTCATTTTCCTTTACAATTTTTTTTTTCGATTGTAACCATGGATTATTTTATTCTCTCTCGATATGTGTTGATGTTTTATTATTTTTCTAAGCCATTGAAATAAAACATGCCTTGCCGTTTATTAACAGTGCATACTCCTTTTAACTATTCAAATGCATCACTGAACATCTAGAAGCAATAGTGTGATATTTATCTAATTCATCGGTATATTTGAAAACGTTTTATAACATACTATTATATATTTATCATTTGCCTTTTATAAAAATGTCAGTTTGTTTAGATTCAATGAATCAATCTGACATTTTGTAGGATAGTTTTAATTAAAAATAATAAATAAATGATAAATCAATAAATGAATTAAACCGTTTTGCAAATTTCACAGCTGAGTGACTTAGCTGAATTTTTTTTGATGCTATGGTAGGCAAACCATTTTGTTACTGTAGGTGGAGAGGGGATACATTATTAAGGATAAAATTTAAGCGTCTGAAGTGGAGCCTGTAAAATGTTCATCTCAAAATGTTATGTTTATTTAAGATTCATCAAAATCCCAATCGTTTGAGTGTAAGTTCAGTAAATGCAGTATTAATGATTTTTTATGAAACATAAATTATTTATCAAGATTAGTCTATGCATTATATGAATGCATAGACTAATCTTGCAAACACCAAGAGCAAAAACTATATTTTTAAGGAATAAAAAAAATGAATCGTGTAAAAACGAGTCGATTGCAGAAATGGTATATCGTTGTTTAAAAAGCAACACCACTTCACCCAATTTTCAAAATTCTGTAAGTGGAAGCAAGAACTTTTCGAAACCAATAAAGAATACTTTAGACGTTTTTCACATCTGGTGTGAACACCAGACTGCATGTTCATGTCTGACGTGGAGAAAAATATATATAAAATCTTGGATGCAAAAAATTTGGGTTTAAGTTCCCTTAGCGGAATTTTGAAAATTGATATCGGTGAAGTCACTTTCTTATTAGTGACGATATACAACCGTCACATAAGAAAGATTCTGCATGTATTTCTATTGTGAAATGTATATGGGCTTTTAATAAGCTTAGTCTTTATTTAATAGTTTGATTGTCACAAGAAGCACTTTTTGCTCACTATTCATCTGATATTTCATTCAATAGCCGAGAAATCGGCTTCGTGTCTGTTCATGTCTTCGTGTCTCCACCTTTCCGCTCAGGAATTCATCATGCATATGTGTTGCAAGTTATCTTTAAGTATTTTGTATCATTATAATAATACATTTTAAAAATTACCACCTATGCATTTTTCACTTTGCTTTATTCTCTTTCTCTGCTTTGCTTTATTCTCTACATTTTTGAGATTTTTCTTTATTTTTAAATTTTTTTTTCTTATTTATAAAATTTTCTTATCTTTTAAGAATACTTGAAGATTTATTTGGTCCTTTATTTTAATCATTGGTTTCTTATTTAAATTTTAATTTTCTTAAACTGTTATTTCCAATCTAATCTATTTTCGTATTATATTTTTAAAACAACTGTGGGTGCAAGAGTGCACTACACAATATTGCATGCTTTTGACTTGATTCTTTTATCGATACATTTTCAAAATCTTCTTTCTCTTATTGTTTCAAGAATAACTACACTAATTAGAATTAAAATTTCTGATTAGGAAATCTATCAACAAACATTATCTCAAGATACTCCGTATCAAAGTCAATTTAATTATATAATTGTGTGGTTTGTAGAGCGAGATACAGCACTGTTTATTTTTATTCGGAAGAAGTCTTCTTGAGTTTTTACAACGAAATCCCCCCCCCCCCACGAATAGTGTATACCAATCACGAATTCTTCGCAAACCCACTGAAACAGAAATATATCTTCCCATAATTAATTATTTAAATGCATTACACGAGGATGAATTCATTAAGCGACAAATTTGAACGTGAACAAACAACTTGACTGTTATTACAAGTACCTTTCGCTGAGGGTACCGTTTGGTGCTCTTGTGCATTCGACTGACTTTTTTTATTTCAATTGAATTGTTTTCCTCCCCGGACGAATTACCTTAAAAATATCGATGGGACAGAGCAAACATGGAAAAGCTAATTACAGGGGATACATGTGGATGTTGGGCATCTTTTTGTTGAAATAAACTCTTTGCTGCTGCTGCCGAACTAAAAGAGGAGAGGTTGAAAAAACGAAGTATTTGTCTTCGATTTATTCGCTTTGTCGAACATGTTGGGAAGAACTTCGGATGTTTGTATTTGTTACACGTGAAGTGATATAAGGTGCTTTTAAGACTTCATTAAATGTTGTAGAAAAAGATTACTTCAACTGATACTTCTGAAAATGTAATTTTGACTTTCGTTACAAAACGTGCCGACTGATGTGTATAGTGCCTTTCAGTTCCAATTTAACAAAGTATTGCGAAAGCACGCGACGTAGTGTGAATATTCTGATTACAATATAAAAGCAAATATTGAATTTGATCGAATTTGGTCTTTTTTTTCTGAGAAAAACGGAAGTAGAATGCATTTTAATTTGTAATTTCTTTATTCTTTGACAAGAATTAAAAAATTGGATCATGCTAATCTTCCTTTTCCTAAAATAACAATTCCTCACAAATCGTTTCTAAGATTTCAGAGCATACACTTATTTCAAACAATACTTCTACTTGTCAGAAAGATTGTTCCACTATATCATTCTTTGCCTCTCTTTTCATGACATTATACAGCATTCTAGAATTTTTGTGCAGATCCTATCTTTATCGTGTAAGAATTTAAAAATTCCTTCTGAAAAACTGATTTAACAGTTTCTAAATATCCCCTAGGGGCCATTTGCCAATGTTTTATCTTTTAATGAGGAAAACGCGAATTGACTATCGGGGCTTATTTCACAAAAGCTTTTTTTCTCGTGGAGTTGATGTGAGTGAATACTTTAAGGTGCAAACATTCCTCGATTTGGTGTGACAAGTTAGTAGATAGGAGTATCTATTCTAGTGTCACTCTCCTTATTTAATCCCATAAAGATTTACTAAGTCCGTTACTGAAGGACTTCAAAAAGATTCGTTGATCTAATTAAGTTAATATAAGCTAGACATTTAAACTTCATTTCGAATAAAAAGAAACTCTTCCTTCTTTGGGAATATCAGAATTCCTTGTCACCTTTTTTGCGATTGTCATCTATTTCAAACTTGCTTATTCTAATTTGATCGAAAATTTCGGTATGTTCCGGAAATTTCCTGGGAAATATTATCTAAGAACGCAATTAATGAGGTAAATGGATCATAAACTTAAGTTCAATTCAGCCACCAATTTCAAAAATGCCACCTTTAATGCGTCCTGATGTTTATTTTCCAATAGCTAAAGTGAATGGATTTTGATGCATAGTTAGGACTTTGTTGTGTATTTGTTAAATCCGGCCGAAACTGGGTTTCGCAATTCGCAAAAATTTCGGGCACGAAGAGATTGCAGAAAGAAACATCAGTTTTCAGTCCCGAATTCCCATAGGTACATAGAGCTGCGGTGGCCTGGTGGTACGGTCTTGGCTTCGGAACCTGAAGGTTTCAGGTTCGAGACCCGATTCCACCGAAGAACTGTCATGTAATTGGGTCTAGTGCTCGTTAAATCCGTCGGTGCCAAATGTCCTCCTTCTGGTGTGGTGTGGAAGTTTGGAGAGGGGTTGCCAGCTCAGGTGTCATCCTCATCATCTGACTGCATCAAAATTATGAGGTCCATCCCAAAATAGCCCTGGTATTGCTTTAAAAACGGGATGTTAATATAACTAAACTAAACCCATAGGTGCATCTAATGAATAAACATTTTTAAAGATGGCAGGTGGAAAATAAAGAAAATGGAAAGGAAAAAAAAACCGATGACATTTTTTTTTTTTTTTTTAACAACGTAAGTTTCCAAATCAAACTAGAAGCTTAGAAATAGGGTTTTTGAAACAGGTTAAATTTATTTTTATAATTTTCTGGCTAAATGCCCTCATTTTCGGAAATAAATCTGAAAAAAAATGTCACTCGAGTTTCGACCTAATGTCTTTATTATATTTATTAGTGCAATGTGGGCCTTTTCCTCTCCCCTCCAAAAAAAATAGTTGAATATGAAATAAAATAATTCAGTTTAGTAATAAACTCATTAGGTGATAGTGAATTTTAATTTCCATAGGTATTTTTACTTTACCATACGTTTCACTTCCTTACCTAATCATAGAATTACTTTACAAAATTTAATGACTCATTGTAAAAAGTTCATAATAGCTGTGATAACTATGAAAAATGTTCTGCTACTTTAGTTCACTTGCGCATCATTATGTCACCAGGTAATTTAACATCAACATTGCATGGTGATATAATGGAGCACAATTATAGGCTGCTGGACGAGAAATTAGATGGTACATGCAAGTAACCAAAATTAAAACTTTTTTTTGCTTTTTATTAACTATTGAAAGAATTCATGCGCAAACACTGGAAAATTCTCAATGTAATTCAACCTGCTAACGCATGCACATCATTTCCCAGTTTAATTATTTCACATGAAAAAAATCCTAATATTTGTACTGAGCCTTCGAAATATATCCCAGAATTCATGATTACTTTTCTATGCACATGTAGTTTCATAGAAAGCACAGGATTTCTCGTAACTGTTCCAAGTTCTGTTTTTTTTTTCACCATTTATTTGGAAATCATTCTATTTTATGTCCTATATCTACAACTATCGGTATTTTTCTGTGGGTTAAAAAGCTCTCCTGAATGAATTTTCTT
Source organism: Argiope aurantia (assembly GCA_026543865.1). NCBI lineage: Eukaryota > Metazoa > Arthropoda > Arachnida > Araneae > Araneidae > Argiope > Argiope aurantia. Next base: position 132,389 of record JAPMOR010037468.1, on the reverse strand, counting down.
CCTAGTGTTGCATTAAGGAGGAAAAATTATAGACCTGTATAAAAAAATTATTTGCTGTGTCAATAGCAATATCGAGGAGCTCGCCTTAAGCATTAATCGACAAAGCAATAATGCCAGCAAAGGTCGATAAATTGATATACTCGAAGCAATTACCTTTTACTAACATAAGAATCCAGTCTTTAGCAGCCTTTTATAACTGTGGTTAAGAAAAACAGCGAATGTTGCTCCGAGTATACATCAAGAAATTCTTTTTCTTTCTGCAATTTTCGGACAAAAATATATCATGATATTTTCTATTTTTTTTCCTCTGGTGAGGCATTTATATTTAGTCTTTGTTAAAACATACGATGACTATGAAACTTCAATGTCATTTTTTGAAATCCAGACTGGAAAATATTTGCAATTTAAGAATGTCCAAATATTGTAAATTAAATAAAGTATCTATACAATATGTGTAGTAGATTTTATGCATGGAATTTCTCTGAATAAAAATATTTTCTTCTTTTATTAATTAAAAAATTTCCTCTCCGTAAGCTGGAAGGCAAAGATAGGTTCTTTTAAATCTGAGTTACTATCTGGCAACATAAATTGTTGACTTAAGAAAGAGTCAAAATAAAAGCGTGAAAAATCACTTTTCAGTTCCTAACTTCAAAGATATGGCTGTTACCGAAAAACTTTAAATGCAAAAGTACTTGAAATACGTCTTAATGAGGTGCTAATTTGGCTAATCGGATTTATTTTTCTATCTTCAATATTAAAAAAGTTACAGCAAAAATAAAATTCTAACCCTAACCCCCCGCCATTTCCACTTCCTTTGAAGTAGATGGGTCATTTGCAAACACGTCCGAAATTTTTACATTTATAACAACATATCCCAAACCATTTAAAATTCAAGCAAAATTTCTCTCTCTCTCTCTGTCTCTGTCTGTCTCTTTATGTTTATTGACTAGTTTTTCGTGTAAATATTTATTCATATTGTTCTTGTATTCTATACAGAAAAAGTAAAAATTCGCCCGATGTACTTTGCTTTGATACGTTTCCCTATTCTTGTTGAAACAAATCTACGCACCCTTTGAAATTCTCTTTGCATAAATAGAAATTAAGCAAAATAATAAGAACCCCCTTTTATCAGCGCGAATAAATAAATAAATATATAAAAATAATAATTGAATCAACTTCACAAAATAAAAATAAACACTCCAGCCTGAAACTAGTGATTTGGACACCTATGTAGGTTAAGTAAACAAAATGATAAATTATCCGCAGTTGTATCCTATCATATATTTTTCGATCTAAATGTGCTTTTAACGGCATTCTACTTGGCGTTTCTCGACTTAATGATAGCTTTAACGACGTGAATCCAACATAGAAGCAGTAATATTATCATTCCTTCGAATGACTGACTTTCCTGTCTGCATTGTTGCCTTGTTAAATATATCGTTTGTAGATCAAACGATTTGACGAGAATCGAAATTCTTTGTCTACATTATTTCGGGAGTTAAGTGAAATTGTGTAGAATTTTCGCAAGAATATAATAAGACATTTTCAAAGATTTAATTTGTGTTGTATTTTCGTACGAATAGAACAGTGGGAGACCTCCTCGGAAATTGAATTTCGCGCTTTTGGAAAATGGGAAAATAATGATCGTGCCCGTGAGATGGCGAATTTTGTTGTAAATGACGAATTTCAGAATGTTTGCTGTTTTGCAGAGTGTTGTTCAGAAATTGAGAAGGGTTCATGTTTGAATACAAGTTGGTGGATATTTGTGAAAAATTATGAATATTTATCGCCTCTTATTTATTTTAATGTATTCACCAGAATCGTTTTATACTGCGATATTTGTAGTAAACTAGCTTCGAAGCTAGACATTATACGTAAATTATTGTTTAGGTTTCAAATGCTTATTTAAAATATATTTTGAATGATAAAACATTTTTGGGCAAAATGAATGTAAAAGCACTGTTTTCAAGCATTGGATATATATCTAAATAAATCATAATTTCCTGACTTCCAAACATTTGTTTCCTCAGCATTTTGAGAGCATATACTCGCGCATACATATATTTAACGTTTACATAGTAATTTAAAGATTCTCTAATTTTTAATTATTTAAATTAAGACAAGCGAGTAACAAATGCAATTGCAGCTTAACCTACATATCTTACCCCTCCAATTTACCATCTATTTTTTTAAATAACAGAAATTCATTCTTAATTATTAATCTTCATTTCCGAATTTGCATTGATGTGATGTTTAATATTCTTTACAGAAAAAAAAAATCCTTTATTGCGAATTATTGGTTGCAACTTTTTAGTAAAACTTTTAAGACAATGATAAACTTGTGGTTGAAGGAGTTAGTGTATCAGAGCTAATCTATTCTTGGAAGAAAAAAAAATGTTAATTCGATTGAAAATCTTTTGAAGGTGGTTGAAAGTAAGTGGGAATCTTTTTAAGTTGACCACTGAGACTATGAAATTTATTACTCAGAATCGAGTTTGAAAAAACATTGAATATCTATGTGATTAATGCCAAGAATTTTGCTGTCGAAAATATGAGTTGGAAATTCCTCTTCTGAATCACTGTGCTTCATGTTGAGAAATCGACTTCTACTTATGCCAATATAATGTTAAGACTATAATTCCTGTTTTTTCCTAGTTGCAATTTACAAATTCTATGACGCAGAATCTGAGCAGATAAACAGGAACTCGGTATGTCCGGGAAAGAGCAGGGCATTTGCTCTTTACTAAGAGGCTGGATGGTGAGTTATTTTTGGCAGTACTTTGTAATTTGAGCAACTCTTGTATGCAGCATTCCAGTCAACCAGGTTCCCATCATCTTGGTTCTCAGTTTATTAGGTGGAATTTCGAGAATTTTATATGCAGCAGCTGCCGATTTGAATGCCCGCTTCCTTCGGCAATCTATTGCTTGTGTAATCTGCATACGCATTTTTATGTAGGGATTTTTCCAGTCAGGTTTCGAAGATTTGACTTACAATGGAATTGCAAGTCTTAGGATTGAAAAAGACATTGCATTTGACTCATTGTCTACCGTGATTTTAATTTGATGTGTTATATGCCCAATAGATAAATTGCCTCTTTGAAGGCAAATACTAATTCGATCTGGGATATGGTGTTTGGATCACAAAGTTTTGTTGTCCATTGAAGGCATGAATGTCCCATCTTTCATAACATCTAAGGAAATATAATTGAAAGCTAGAAATCTTGATGGATGCCGGAGAGTTTGTTTCAGTTTATATGGAGTGGTATAAATTATAGAATTGGAACTGGTGATGTGTTGTCAAAGTGTGTTCAATACGATCTTTTCTTTCAACTAAATATTGAATTACAAACGTGTACAATTTCTTGTTCACAACTACTACAAACACGTACAAGCATGTACATGTACAATTTGTACAAGAATTTCTTATAAAATTTCTTTGTAAGTATTCTTTATTTATACGCTGGATTATACTTTTATAATAACCATTAAATATGTGGCAAAAATGAAATTACTTTATCAAAAACATTACTCCAAGACTTTTGTCTCATAATGGGACCACGTTACTGCTGGAGAGTAATCAGTGACGGTTTTTAACTAACTGCATCAGACTGTATTTCTTCGCTATATTTTCGTGAATTAAAGAATAACAATTTAGTTTAGTTTTTTTTTAATCTACCCCTGAGTGAATGAATACACACCAAATCGATCATGTTTCTGCATGGATATAAGGAAAAATGTTCCCAATATTTAAAAAGTAAACTGATGTTTATGCAGTTCCTAAAACGAATAAGTCGTAAAACTCCGTTTCTCATTCGAGTAGAAAATTTTAAATGCCAGAGCGTTAATTTTAATAATCTATCACCCTGTGAAGACCTTTTTCTATCTTAATATTCTGTAAAGGCTTGGCATTATTCTGTTAAGAATCGTGCTTTGCGGAGTGTTTATTCCCGGCACCACACAAAACTGATCGCTATCCTGATATGGTTAACAACATCGTTTCCATTCTCGGCTGAAACCGACTTCCTTTATAGCCTACCTCTTATCTCTTAACTGTAACCGAGTCCCACGCTTATCACTCTTCACTCTCAACTTGCCCCAAGCTACTGAAGGATTTAGGTTTCCTCTATACCTCTTTTAGAAAACTTTCTAAAATATTTTCAATAGGGATTTTTCTTCTAAACTTGTTACACGGCAAATTGCGCTGGTTCACTGGTAAATTTAGGTGCTATAATAATTTTTATTGTAAATATTCAGTAAAGATTGCTTTCACGAGTGTTATTGAATATTTATAAACGGTCCTATTAATTAACATATAGCACTGTTTTTAAAGCAGTGTATGTGAATCAAGTTGAAACTCTAATTTCCAGATTTGATATGAAAGTTTGGAGAGTTCACCTATGTGAATATGAACGCCATTATCTTTTCTTTGGGTCATAGAGTAGCGTCCAAGTAAGATGTTGGCTCCGAGATCGAGAATAAATTATATTTATTCATTGGAGTGTTTAGTAAAAGTAAATAATATGGCGCATTGAATTACTGGAAATCGGAGCTTTGATACTGATTCCATCGAAAATCTTTTTCACCTGCGCGTCGTACACATTGATTTGGCAGATGTTCGAACAACTTGTAACGAAGTTGAGAGTATGAATTGCTGTTATTTTTCATTGAAGACCTGAAGTCCTAGTGACTTCAAAGGTGGAAACTCGCAGCAAGATGACAATTGATGTTTTTAAAAATGTCATACTGGTTAATATGAATGAATTTGTATAAGTTCATTAATTTTTATGATTTTTAGATCTAAATATAATAAAACGCATTAATGTCTATAAAATAGTTTTTATTGCAATAAAATAAAATCAAGTAATTTATTTTTTCGTCATGTTCACCAACCAATTAAAGATTTGTTTTATCGTCTACTTAAAAACCATCAATGCAAGTTCAAGTAAAAATATGTTACAAAAAAAAATCTTGGCTCAAAGCATTAATTTGTAGTTTAAAATTCAAAGTCTGTTTAGCGACCTGAGAAACAAAATGATCCCACTGATGCAAAAATCAATGAGTCTGGACGGAATCGATAAAACTGCTATTGGAATTCCCATTCATTACTTTTCCATTTTCTCATATTTAAAAAGAAAGTGTTAAAATTATCAAAATATGTGACGATTTTGACGGTCATCAACATCTGCTTGCCTGATTTCGATGAGTAACAATATTTATGCTGGAAAATCAAATTTGTGAAATGCTTATGCCTGCCTGGTCGCGTGAATGTGAATACGATAATTTACCAGAAAGAGTTATTTGGATGAAACTATCCCCAGTTCATTTTTGTAATATATCTATATCAAATTTAATAAATTAAGATCATTCACCTGAATAGAGATGATTTTCACCAAGGTACTAATAAAATATTAATACCATATTTACGAAAGCTTTTCAACGTGTGCTTTCTCTTTTACATTTAATAAAATTGATATAATATGCATTGTATATATTGTATCTTTAAGCATTATCGCCCGATCCTGTAAAAATATTAATTTATGTACTGTGATAAAACAGCCACTTTTAGGTACTGGATTTAAATTAATTTGAACCTTGTGAAAACTTTAAGGGCAGTAAAAATGGTGAGAATGTAGTAGAGAGAATATATTTTAACAGTTTTAAAGATGAATTGTTAATAAAAAAATGTCAACGAAATTTTTTTTACAAAAATAAAACAATTATACAAAAAAATTATTTCATTCTCTAAAACAAATTTAAGGCCATCAAAATAAAAGCAGTATAATAGTGCAGAAGCTAATATTGAATACTTTTGTTTTGATCGCAAATATCTGATATTCGACTTAATTTTTTTTACTCGGTTCTGGACTGGTTTATATTACTCATTAAAAAAAATAATGGTTCATACCTCTGCAGTTGAGGCTAAATGCCTCTCATTTTGATAATCTTGTCTTGATAAATAGCCACATAAGTTCTGAATAGCACTACAATATTATCAGTTTGGATATCTCCGACGTTATTCTAAAACCAGTGTTCAACACCTTGTGTGAACTAATATTTTGTTAGTAGATCCATCTTTTCTGTTTCTGAAAATTTACAATAAGTAAAATATCGCCAGCAATAAAGTGTCTAAGTATATCTGAATTCAATTTTATTCTAACTAGTTCAAGAGACCACTAAATTAAAAACAAACCCTTATCAGAACAGACCCATCACCTAAGTGATGTTTGGAGGAAACACTTTTTCATCCGAAATAATGACGATTGTAACTTTCAGATCTATTCAAATTTTTTTTTCCTATATAAAGTAGCTGCAGTCATCAGCCCTTTCAAAACCATCACTTGTCTTCCAAAATCTAAACGCTGCATTTTTTTTTAAAATCTGATCAGTATAAAAGTTGTATTTGATTATTGTTTGCTCAGAACATTCCTGGGTAAAGTAATAAAACTAGATTGGCTTCTTTCAGATATTCAATCCAGCCATTCTTTTAATTTCTTTAATTATTTTACAAATGATGCTAATTTCAAAACTATTATATCCTAGTGGCAAAGGTTTGTTGGATTTCAGTGTTTTTCCTCCCATACATGTTTTTAACTTATAATTGTTTTATAATTTTCCAGTCTTCCATTGTGTCAGGTAAAATAATAGTAATAATTGTTGATGACTCATGATGATTTAAGAGATGTTTTAAGCTCTTAAATCATCATGAGTCATCAACAATTATTACTATTATTTTACCTGACATCAGAATTTTATTCTTCATTTCAGTTTCCGATGGTATTTTAAATCATTTTATCGAATAAAATTCTATTTTTCTTTAAAAATACGATTTTTTCTGATTTTTCTTACATTTTACTTATGGGCTTGCGTATCTCGAATGATCTCTTCTTTTGGCTACTGAAAAGTAGAGGCGACATCTTTCGAGATGTTCAAATAGTCTTGCTAAAATAAGACAAAGGCATTCTACTGAATTATAAAATCCGTTACTGTGTCTAAGATAAGTAGTGTTTGTATAATAGCATATTTTCTTGTATTTAGTTATCTTAGTATACTTCACAAATCCCCTTTTGCAGTTATGTCAAAAGAATATTATCCACATTACTCGCTTAGAAATAAATACATTCTTAAAACTGGGCAACACCTGATTTAGATTTGAAACTGTTTTGTATACGGCCAATTATTTCTTTTTTTTATCTGCGAGTGCAGAAGTTTCTTCAGTAGTCGCAACCACCTGCTCGCAACTAGATGTAAACTTTCCGTGTTGATTTTGGGAGGGGATAGGTTATCTTCATCAATCACTCATGCTGAAACGGAGACGTAAGAGCTTTAGTCCCTTAAGCCAATTATGATCTTTTCTAATGTCGATCATCTAATTAGTAACTTGTTATTGAACCTCTGAAACACTCCTAACATATGTTCAATATTCTTTTCCTCATTTGTCTTTATTTTTATACAACTGAATTAATTGAAAATATCTTCAGCATATATTCAGGAACGCTAAATTTGATGAACAAAAAGATGTTATTATAAAATAACTTTCACCATGAGGTTTTCGCTATTTAACGAGGTTGGATTTGCATATGCCTGAGTATTAAAAGCATGACAGCTAGCAATCTAAAGGATCTGCTGTAAGCAAGAGTATCGGGGACTTGATGACTCTTTTATAGTGAGTGCCTTTTGTATTGTTTTGAATAATAGTGGACAGAAGATCCAATTCTGCCAATTACATTGATGACATCGCATGAATGAATCGAAAGCTAATGTTTGGATTCCAACTTTCCTGTCTCAATATCCCTCAATGGGTCTTTTCAAAACAGCAGATTCGTTAACTATAATTGTTACCTCATGAGGGATTTGTCAACCCTGTAATTTGAGTTGCATTCATGTAGTTCATTCATGCCTCTTTTCTAAAGTTTTAAATAACACAACTGTGACGTTTTGAATCGGTGAAACAATTAAGGCATGTCGTTAGGTTTTATTAATTTTTTTTCTTTTTTTATTTCTGAGAATCACCCTCTCATCGGTATTATCTTCAATTAAGCCGTAAATTGTCAAAGAGTATTCAATGAAGTTAAAATAATGTTGTCATGGAAGACGAGTGGAAAGCAATTCTGGATCTGAGTATTAATAGAATAGGTAATTTTATTTGGGTAAAAACTCGATTGTGAACTAGTCTATTCACGTTTTGAATTTGTAATTTGTGTGAGTTCTGAAATATATTTTAAATAATAGTTTCTGAAAGTTCTTAAAATAGTAGATAATTATCTATATGTTTCCAGATGAAATTTAGTACAAACATCATGTCTTTGTAAAAAAGGTCTGTTTCTTTGTAGAAAGATAAATATTGTTTCTTTTTCAGGAATCCAGTTTCCTGCGTTGAATTCGCTTTGGCACTGATTGGTAAGTTTTAATCCATTAATTGTTCTGTTTTTTTTTTCTAAATTTAATTTGATTAAATCTTTCCTTTCAGTAATGTTATTTTATTAATTCAATTAAAAATCTTTAGAATAGTTGAGACATTTGTCAAATAATGTAACTTTTGTATGGAATTATGTCTTTGAATGACTTTTAGTTTACAAAAATAGATAATTCCATGCTCATATGACGGAGGGGTACAACTATTATGAGATTAATGATGCATTCCATGAAATTTTTGAATAAATTATACAGTTAAAAGTAACCATCCGCATTCATTTTTATTGCCAAAAAGTTGCATTTATCTCCTAAACATTGTAATCTTAAATATTTTTAAAATAATTTAGCAGTTATTAAAATTACAGCTTATTTCCTTTTATTATTATTTATGGGGTTAAGCAGAAGTTGATTTATTATAGGGAAGGAGATTTCTGTAAATGAACAGTGATTAACAAAAAGTTAACAAGGGAAACTCTTGCAACAAGACCGTAAGATTACACTCCAAATACAATAACGAACATGATTTTATTGGAAATAATCCACATAAACGCCTTGAATTTATTTAACCACTGTATGTAGGTTTGCAATTTTGTTTCCAAACAGAAGAAATGACTATAAAATCAGTTTAAAGAGATAACAAACATGTCTTATGGTTTTTCTAGGAATTTCTCTCAAGAAACCCAGCAATTTGTCGGAAAAATTGTTAAGTGTTCACTCGTGAGAGATATCAAACTGGCAACTCGCGTCGTTTGACAATCACTCATTTACTTTTCAAGTGCAAGTTGCGATACATCAGAAGATCCAACAGTGACGCTGGTTCCCTTTTGCATAACTTTTTAAACTTCTTCAGCACTCCAACAATGGCCTCGAGAACAAAATCATAAGCAAAATGGCACCAACCGCATAGTAGCTACTGCCGCTGAAAATTTGCAAAACGCATGCCGACGCGAAGACTAATTGGGCTGTCTCCCAACGATTGTTCTAAAAGTCTTCCTAACAATAAGTTAACTCTCTCTACAGTTTCGTGTCTGCTGATTAATGAACGCGAATAGGACAGGGAGGGCGCTTTTCACTTGGCTGTTCCTATTAATTTTGATGCGAATGTAGTATGCCATTACAGAAGAAATCAACAGCTTTGTAGCATGTTTGGTGAGGGTTGTGTTGCTTTCTTGCTCGTGATTGTATTGATTATGTGAATTAATTTGAGTGCGGATGCCTGAAGCGAAAGTTTTAAATTCTTCAAGAAAAGAGTCATGATTATTTATTTTCACCGACAGCATTCTTTTCGAGCTCCCGACGCTTGCAAGTTCTCAGATTTGCTCTGGAACTCGTATAATTATGACCTCTTAAGTGCCACTTTTACGGCTCTTCTGTTGTGCGTTTAATAAGTACTATTATGGAAATGCTGCAGGTAGCTCTAAGCTAATTCTAATTTTATATCCGAACTTACACTTTGATTAGAAAATTTTATGCGTATCTTACTGATGAGTGAGATCCTTCCTACTTCAATATCATTAGTTTCGTTATGTAAATTTCATGAGTTGCAGGGCATTTGGAAATTTATTCAATGACTCAATTGTTTGATCAAGTCGTTAGATTAACCTCAGTAATTATTTCATTTTTGTAAATAGACTATATTTATATGTTTCTGTGCTTGCAGGATTGACACTCACTGCATTGAGAAAAGTCTATTATTTCCGACTTTTGGTAATTTCAAATCTGATTGCTTATGATTATTTTAGCTTATGTTATTTTTTTCACTAAACCAATGTGTAAGAAAATTTACTGTTCAAAATTTAATTTTAAACAGTAATTAAGGTAATTTTTAACAGTTAATTTAAGTTTAATTAAATTAATTTTTTAACAGTTAATTTACATCTTGTAGTGATTTGAATTTCAGTTATATATTGAGCAAAATTTAACTGTACGTTTATTAAAGTGAATGCTTAAAGTACATGGAATTAAATAAATCATATTCCACTTTTTCTAAAACGAAAAAAAAAAGTGCTTTCTCTACATTTTATGGATTTTTATTACTTAATGGCTCCATCAGTTCTTAACACTAACATTATGGCAAGCCATTGACTTTCCAAAATTTATGTGGCTTACAGTAGTCTTTCTTTTCAGCTGATATATGCTCATCGTTAATGGTGAGTTTTTGCAATAGTAATATTTGTAGTGTATATAAGAAATAAAACTGGTTTCTAAATATGCGATGAACTAATTCATTGATATAAATTTGGTATTCGTGATAATCCCGAGACCTTTTCCAAAATATGCATGAGGGAATCCGCAGCACTTCTTGTAACGTCGTGATTGCAGAAAAGGAATTGTAACCAACGTGCTCTCTTTTTGCTTGAATTCTTTATTCTAAATGAAGTTATCACGATTCTTGAACCTTAACTTAATATGTCATCATTCAAGTGTGGCTCAGAATTTAAAATTCTTAATATTATAGTAATCGAATCGGCGTAAGAGCGTCGTAATTTTTCTAAGTCTATCCACTGTTGTACCTTCATATGATTTTGATAATTGAATTACTTTTAAATACATCCTGAGTGTTTCATCGCATATTAAAGCCTCTAGGGTGTCTATCTTTCTTTATATATCTTTAGTCTGAATTTAGTCTACAATATATTGATAAAATGTTAACTGAGAATTCATCTGTTTCTAAATATAATTTGCCGTAATTGCAAAAAAAAAAAAAAGAAAAAAAAAACAGCCGTTTCAAATAGCTCAGTTAGTATAACCGCAGCATTCAACTATCTTGAAATAGTTTATGAAATTGATATTGAAAAGAAACGGTGCCATTCATTCTTTGGCTCGCCTTTATTATATTAAAATTCATTTTTCCAAAATTGTTTCATGTAACTAGGAAGTAATGACAGCCAACTACGTCATTTGAGAAATCTTAAAATGTGAATTTTTTGTACATTTCATATTTATTTTGAATTTAAATTTTAAAGAAAAAAAAAGTTCTATATAACTTCTAAGTTTATAGACTTCGAAATTTTTGGAAATAGAGGCATAATATTTGTAAGTAAATCTTATGTAGGTTTGTGATTTTTTTTTTCATGGAACTTAAATTTCTAGGGTGGCATATCGGCGAATTTTGACAATATTTTGCTATTCGTGTAGTATGAAAATATGATGTTCATCTGAAGATCAAAAGAAAATGAATGTTGCTTGTTAGTTACAGAGCTGTGTTCATCAAAAAATGGAAATCGTGATTTTGAAAGTTAGCTTAAAATATATAAAATTATGTTCATTTTCAATTTGCAGTTAGCTGCAATTTAAAGACTTATTCTCATGTAAGACTTTCACGTATTTTTTTCAACGAAATGATAATTATGGAATCATTCCCCATGCTAAAAATATATTTAGGCACTTGTGCGCATTTTTAATTCTTAAATATTTGGTCGGGCGTATTCGGAATATTTCTCTAGGTATTTTTTTTTCATTGTATATTCTGTACCCTTTCACGAAATCCAATTTGGTGAATATTTGGATACTTATTTTTGTCGATTTATTTTATTTGTAATACAAAGTGTCAGAATGCTCAATGTATTTTGGAATATCATAAGCAAAGCTTATTTGCATTACGCAATTGTAATATTAATACCAAAGCAAGCCTCTGTTAGTTGAACATTTATTAACAACCTTCCAGATTTAAGTCCTAGGTTCACATCCAGCTAGAACTTTCTAGATAATTCTTGTAAGGATTAAAAAAAAACAACTTTTCTTTAGGGCACACTGTCATTCCAGTATACGCTCAATTCTCTATAGTATTAATTTTATTGTTTGTATTTTGAACCGAATTGAATTGCTTTCAAAACTTCTGCGTCTCTTGTCTCGATTTGCAATCCTTTTATAATAATGATTTTATCTATTTATTCATAAGAAAAATGTATCTTTTTTTTTCCTTTCAACAAGTTTCTCCTGGAAATGGAATAAAATCTTGCTGAGCTAAAAATTACAATTTTGGATTTCATCTAAAAAAAACTTAGAACATGTAATATTTAATCGGCATTAATTTTCCCAATTTTTTAAATTTGGATGAAAGAGTAACTAGTGAAAACGTGTCATAAATATATCATTTAAAATTGCCGAATAATCATTTCAAAAATGTTTGTGCAAGTAAAAACGAATTTAACTATCCTAGCGCGATGTTGATATTCTAAATGTTTTCATTTTCTGACGCCATTAAATATAAACATTTCCCTTTCACTCCGAAACACAGTTGCAAAATAATAATAAACACAAAGACCCAATCCGTTGCATAAATGAACAATCTAATTAGTCAAGTAATTCAGTCTACTTTATTTTAATCTCTAGAAAGCAAGTGTCACATAACCTGTCTTTTAAGGATTTTGAAAACATTTTTATTCTTAATCAGCATTATTAATGTTGCTTAATCTTTCAAGTAATAATCAGAGTGATTATCTCTGCCGCGTTTGCTGATCTGAAAAGTATTTCAATTATTTTAATTGTATTTCTTGCCTCGTCATCATGACATTTAAAAGACATTGGCAGAGGATTTTGACGGAAATGAGCAAAGAAAATGAATTCATTAATGTAAAAAGAAGGGAAAAAAATTTTTGTATAAGAAATGTTTTTCCTCCCGGGGTTTTTATATTTAAAAGATTAATTTCTTTTCTGCATCTATTTGTTGGTACCTTTTTATTAGAAATCTTAGATATGACCTCTTGAACCGTATTGGGCAGACACGTGCCTTGGAAAAGACGTTTTTACCATTTCTTGAATTAAATCTTGAATGTCACAATAAGGACTTTTTGCGACTTTATTTTATTGTTTCTTAGTAAGCCAAATTATTTCATCGTTACTTTTTTTTGTGAATTTGTTAATACTTTTTCATACAAATACCATGTTGAAAAAAATTTCAAGTTGGTGAGAAACAATTTGTATGAAGTGAAGGAAGTGAATAAATCTTTCCACAAAACAGATATCGAAGAGTGTCTTCGGAAGTAACAACTTCGAGAAGGAAACGCAAAGATTTTTTTTAATGTCTTTCATAGAAGTATTTGTTATATATTACATTTTTTGTGAATTTGTTAATGCTTTGTCATACAAATACTATGCTGAAAAAATTTTCAAGTTGGTGAGTGACAATTCTATTTTTCTTCAGAAGTGAATAAATCTTTCCACAAAACAGTATCGAAGAGAGTGTCTTTGGAAGCAACATTATCAAGAAGGAAACGCGAAGATTTCTGTTTTAAATATCTTCCATGGAAGTATTTGTTGAAAGCCTGGGTTTTAAAACCTTTGTGTTAGCATTTTCCCTGTGAAGTATTGACATAAGAACCAGTTTCTTTAAAAATCCAACCTTGTCTAAAGTTTCAATCGCAGTCTGTGCGATTTTCGTGCGTCGCGGTGGTAGTCAATGAAAGAAGGATACAAAGCTCTTAGAATGCGTCAGTAAGCAATACCCTCGAATTCAGTAATCAAAAGCTTTTACGAAGCGAATCGCTGTTGAATTGTCGTAGCTAGAATTTTTCATTTTGTCTGGGATGAAACGGGGAGAAGATGGCTTTTCAAACATGCCGTTTAATTTTCTCGTCGATTTTAATTTGACGATGAGTAACTTTTCATTTCACAAGTTTTGTTTTCATTTTTGGACTTCTCTACAACTTTCTTGACGTTCGAATTTGACTTAAGTGTCGTGATTTGTCGATGTTGCGTGAACTAAAGTGGAGTAGGATGCTACGGCAATGCATCGAGTAATAACATATTCTTTTTATTTATCGAAAGTTGGCTTTGAAAGCTAATAGTATGGTATTATATGTCTGAAGTTTGAAAAAATTTACATTTTTATCTCTGCCTTTATGATCTTGTAATTCAGAATATCGAAATGAGATGCGAGAAGTTTTGTTTTGAATATACATATATGTATAAGCAAAATAATATACAATTAAAAGAGAAAATAAAAGTGAAATTGTAACTATAAAATAATAATGAAGTGAAATGAAGCGAAAATAAGCCGGAGTGAAAATTAAAAGTGCCTAAATCATATGAAAGGAGAGAAAAAGATATAAAACATATACGAAAACGTTGTGCAAAAAAACTGCATTTCAGAACGTTGCAGAAATAAATCGTAGATAAATCGTACAGTAGAAGAATGTAAACAGAATGTGAAACAAGGCGATCGACGCGTTGATTACTAATCAGAGTATGAAATTAATTGGACTGTAAAGAGAATTCTAGCATTTTCTGCAAACAGTATTGAACAATTAAGTGAAAAGGCTGATAAAGATATCGTTTCATTTAACTTTTCGATAATTTTTTTTCAAAAATTTGAATAGACTTTTTTGAATATTATTCTCAAAATATATTCTGCAAAGCATGCATAATATTTACACTCTGTGAGTAACAGTTATCAACATAAACTAATTTTAACATGTATGTAGCATAAGACAATACTCAGTACAAGAAACTTTGTTAAAAACCTGTAGAACGTGCGAACACCACAGTATTCGTTGTGCTAGCACTTAGAAAAAAAGTCTTTGAAAGTACAGTTTGTAGCATACATCTTTTGACAAGATAGCATTTTGGCGCGAGTGCCAGACTGTCTCCCTTGTGTCAGTAATCCTTACAATTCATGTTGTAGAAAAAGAAATAACTTAATTGAATAAAACGATACGAGTCTTTTTGGCATTTTCAAGGTAAATTATTGAGGAAAATATTATATTTAATTCCCTATTATAGTTGAAAAAATTATGTAGACCGGAAATTATATTGCTATATCCGATATTTTTTTTCTGGATAAATTTCTTCTACCAGTTAGTTCTCCCCATTTTTCTCATTCGCTAGACAACTTTTAGTGTAAACTTCTGCATCTCCATTTTAGAACGAAACTATTTACCAATGGGAAAATTGTGCCGAGGTATGAAAAGAAGAAAATGCAATGCAAAAAAATACACATTCTTCTGGTAAAATAAAATCTAACAAAGCAAATAATTCGTTTTTTTTTATCGCATTTTCTGGGGGACAGGATTTAGTCCATTTAAAGCTATATGCTGAACAAAACGGAACGTATGGTATTTGTGAGTATTTTTCTCAAAGCTTTCCCTATGTCCCTCTACCCTCCCAGCTTATCCTAATCACTGTTTTATGCAAAATACTCGCCAAGCGATTTGCTTTGGCGAAATCGTGACTGGAATATTTCTCGCCAATCGATTTTTCTCGGCCAAGTGCTAGTCAAAACGAATATTCACAACTGTCACGACCAAAAGATCCATGGTTTTCGAGTGTGAAATATTTCTGCCTTTTCAGCACTGATGAAATTTAAATCTACTTTTAATTTGAGGGGCTATGGAAAATTCCCCCTCCTTTCCGCTAAATGCCGGTCAAATGGGGTCAAAAATACGAGCCTGAAATTGAATCTTTCAGTACGTTGGGATCAGGCAATATTATCAAGAATTTGGAGAACAGCTTCCGAATTTTTGAATAAAAATGTATTTTGCAAAATATCGATTTTTTTTTTTGATAAAATAAGTTTGCAAACAGTTATTGCGTATTTTTATTAGAAGTAGAAATAAGAGTGGTTTATGATTACAAATCCTTCAAATAACTACTGGTGTGCTGGTGCAGAAATTTTTTGAAATAATTGTTTTGCATTGTATATTTATTTTTCAATTTAGCTTTTACAGAACACTTCCTGTTTATTTTTGTATCTGAAGGGAAACGATGTCTTTAGACTTCAATACATTTTTATGCAATCAGTGCAGGCATGTCTGACCAGAATAATTCGTTTAAAATATATAGAACTCAAGTTTGGCTCTTTTCTTTTTTACTCGAGTTGTCGATAAATAAAACCAAAACTAAGTGTAAACGATGAAGCAGAGTGCGATAGAATGTTTTCGTTTTAACTCAAATTTTTAATTCGTGAAGAAAAACTGTATTTTTCTTAATATTCCTATGTTTTATCTTTATTTGGACAAATGCCTTTGATGATAATAAATGTCTGCAAATATCATTTTCGTAACTTTATACTATTAGCCCTTTATTTTTGCCCTGATAATTTACTTTAAGTTTTACACATAATTTAACGGAAAGTATTTTAAAATGTTCTTTAGCATTCAGAAAAAAAGACAGCAGGAATGTAGCAACAATTCTGTTGTAAAAGTTTGAGTTCATTTCTTCGTTTTGTTACCGAACAAAAATGTGTCTATTAACTCAAACAGAATTGGACATAGGACAGAGAAGGACATTGGGCGGTACCTGATCCTCAGTCTCAAGGTTTGTAAATAGCATAACAGGAAGGCAAATCACCCAAAGCTGGATGTTTGTTGTTTGAATAGAAAAGTGAAAATGAATAGCACGTTGCCTTTCCAGGGAAACAAGCTTTTAAAATAGCAATTCCAAAGAAATCCAAAATATTATTGAAAGTTCAAATAATCATTTTAGAATGAAGTTTTTCATTCACCGGTAACTGCATTTCTATGAATAAAAAGAAATCGTGTTTCGTAATTTTTGGTCTTAAGAATGAAGGATTATTTTTCTTCAAGACCTTATTTGTTACGACGTGTATTTTATGCTATGAAATGTTGAAATCTCGAGGAAATGCAGATTGACGTGTATTTATTAAGTTAAACTGATTGATAAGTTTTTTTTAATCGGTTGCACTATTTGAAAATGACTAACTGGGGAGGAAAGGTAAGCTCTTTAATAAAAAATGCGGTTGCGTCACGATCAGCCATATTCATTTTTTTCTTTCTCTTATCTGTCTAAAAGTGGAGAAAACTGTAAAACATTTGATACGATTTGAACCAGTATTAGCAACAAAATATATAGGTCGAATTAAAGTATAAACAATTGTAATGAAGTGTAAATAACATAAAGTTCTATTTGGTTAGCTGAATGCTTTTCCAATGACATGCATTAATTTAGTAGTAAATTAATAAAAGTTCGGTTTCTTAAAGACCTATAAACATGCGTTTACTGCTATAACGGGTGGGCAGTAAATTGATATCGACTTAATAATTTCATTTCATTTTATGCCCATGAAAACGACTATTCTTAACATTGTTTGAATTTTTTTTTTTTTTTTGCTAAAATTATAATGAATATTACATTATTACTCTGAAATAATTTCGGGCATCCAGAGATTAAAAAAAAAACACTTGGCTCTTTAAATGAGATTCCAATTATCTACATTGCGTCATTTCAACAAACCCTTTCTTATAAACCTGTGTTTTGCGTTCGGAAATGCATTGAAGATTAGATGAATAGCCAATAGAAAATGATCCGTGCTATTCATCGAATGAATACAGGACTCGGATCACGCTGCCTGTTGGTGACAGCCATCTTGCAAACTTCTGGGTATCTCATTGTTCTCAATGAAAGAACGCAACTTATTCATATTATCTATCCATTAAACCAGTCACTCTTACTGAATCTTTTTGAAGGTTTGTCTTTTAGAAATAGACCACAGTGTTTCAAGAACCTGAATGCTGTAAGGGGACATGCAATTTCTCACTTATCTACAACAATAATTTTATCACTTGTTTTTTTTCCCCCTTAAGTTCTAATTTATTTATTTCTGATCGAAAATTCAAATGTACCAGTCTTCGAAGTAGCTATTCATATTGATAATGGGTTATCGAAGTATGCAATACAATACTTTTTTTTTTATTTATTCAAACAGGAATCTTCGAAATATTTGTTGAAACTTTATGCAAAGCTTGACGTACGTGCTGACAGGTGCTTTTTCTATGTTTCATTTTTCATTTAAATAAATCGTCAAAGTACAAAAAAAAAAAAAAATACAGATTTTATAAAATTATCTGTAAAAATAAAGATTTGCATTAAATTATTTTTCTACACAGTGTGTAGCAATGATTATTTATGTTAATTTTATAACTGATTATATTTTAATATTTTAAAACTTATGAAATTGTGGCGCTCTGCAGTAATAACTTATGTTCGATTTTGTTTAACTCGTTTATTGTCCTGGGTTCTGCCTTTGAATGACTTCTGGCATAATTTTATTCATAACGCAATAAATAAAAAAAGTCATTTTAGTTTATGTATGTGACCTTTAGGAGATATTGTTCCTTGCAAAATTTGTCTGGAATGGAGGCCTGGCATGAAGAATGGTTGAAATGCGATTATTTCATAATTTTTTGGAAACTTCTTTATTTTACTTTAATTGTAACTAATTAAAATGTAGCAAATAATATATGTGAGCACTAATAATTACTAAACAGGTACAGAATAGAGTAGTAAACAATTTTGGTGTTATTGTTTCAAGAATGTTTTCATTTTATGGGTGTAGAAAAAGAATACATTACAGGTGTTGAAAAAGAATAGAATTTGCTGTCTGAATTGCTTAACATACTTTCATAAGTAATTATTTTATATGAGCAAAAAATTGGCTGAAAAAATTTGTTCGATAAACCATTGTTAAAATTTATAATTTTGTAAGAAGACCTTAAAATTATTTTTCCCCCTTTCTCAAAAAGGATCAAGTGAAAGTAATAAAAGTCTTTGTGTAAGTAATAAAAAGTATTCTTCCGAAATCAACAATTCTTTTTTTTTCTTTTTATCCTTTGTTGTAGCGTATACGAACATATCTTCCTTTTTGACTTAAATGAGGCGAAAAGCGTAAGGAGTTAACCAGATTTTTAATTATGCTTGAAAAGAGAACGTTTTTTCAACAATGTGTAAAGTACAAACTTGGTTAAGAACACCTTTTTCACAAAAATGGGTTTTCGCAATCTCCCTCAAAGCGTATTAGGATTGAGCAAATAAAATCATTGTTGCGAGGACCTAATAAAGAAGGATAAAGTCCTGTGGGTAGCACAAACAACCTTTAGAGCAATTAGGTTCGTGTTTATAGTACATAAGAGCTTAAATCTTTGTTCGTTGTATTTTTTAAATGAAAAATGGATTTTTATAGATCTATTTTTAGAAAGTTCTCGAATATAATTTTATTGTTTCTAATAACTTTTTATTTTACTGTTGCAACTTCATAGGTCTTTTTTAAATAAATTATATTCAGATAAATATATATTTTCTTTGCGATTTATTACAGCTGAATACAAAAAAGCAAATAAAATGGAATTCATGAATAATACGAGATGCAGCATTGTAATATAGCTGTAGAATTCTGCATATTTCTTTGTCTCCCTTCTTGTATGAGGAAATTCTTATTGAGATCCGAGAACAAAAATCATTAAGAAAACATTAATTATTATCGAAAAATATCGCATCATATACGCTTATTGTATTGAAAGCAAAAACGTATAGTACATTTTTGTTAAATATTATGAATAAATTTAAGACTTTCTTTCATTTAATTTCATTAGTTTCATTCATTAGTTTTAATTCATTAGTTTCATTTAATTTCAAAATTCCTTGGTTCTGTGTGGGAGTTTTCTAAGCAGAAGAGATTACTTATTTTTTAAACGAGAAATTACGACTAATCAGATGGAAGATAACTTCTCCATACACATTAGTGAAAAAAAAAAAATCAAAAGTTGATTGAAACGCATGCATTCATTCATTATGTTTTCTACTTAAAATGTTTTTGATTATGTAACTTGAAACGAAAGGTAAGAAGGCAGAAAATGTCTTCTTATCTGTTAATTTACAAATTGACTACTTAAAAAAATTTGTTTAGTTATTTTGTTGATTCTATTTAGTTATTTTACTCAGTTATTAAACTTCTATTTAATATACATTTGAAACATAATTCTTGAATGGACTTCAGACTTTATACAATTTGAAAATGAATTTCGATAATTGTTTGACTTATTCTGTCATAATTAAAATCATACGCCTATTTTTCTTAAAAACAGAAAACTTGTTTTGGATTGCGTGCTTTTTCCCTTTCATTTTCTATTATCTTCTCTAAAATAAGCTTCTTAACGACCAACCAAACAAATGTAACTCCAAAATTGAAAAAAAAAAAATTGAATATTGACAATTGCTAAATAAAAGGAAAAGTTTAAAACAGAAATAATTAAAGAATAAAATTTCGTCTTAAATTTTGGCGTAACAAAGGTAACACATTGTTCGTTTCATTTTGAATACAAAAATTATACTGCTATTTTTTCTTCCATTAGATAATTTTCCCTTCTTTTAATTCAATTACTGCTTCTTTCGGAAAGTGCAGTTAATTTACTCGTGAGCGTCAAAACAGAACCGAAGTCTTAGTTGATACTGATGCTTTTTTCCCCCTTTAAATGATAAAACCGGAGAGAAAATACATTTAACCTGCATTAAGATAATTATAGTTTCGACACGGTTTCTTCATAAAGCATAATTTTTGCATCCTTTATATTTTTGAATTTTTTATGAATGCTTGACTTTTATGAAGTCGCTCTGCATTATTTAAAGTCAGTGATAAACAAAGTACTCGCATCATTAAGAATCTATTTTACTGTGCAATGTTTTTGTAGTTTGGATTTCTGTAATTTACTTAAAGTTAATTTTCTGTTTTGTTGTTGATATATTTTCTTCATTATGTTTTTGTTTTTTTTTTCAATTCATTTGTAGTTTTGAATTTTCTTTCATGAAAGAGATTATAATAGTTTATACAAAGAATCTGCTACAATAAAAAGCCTATTGTTTATGTGTATTCATATACTTAATACAAATTTTTAACTACTCCAGGAAATGAATGAATTAGTTCTTTATGTTTAGTTTGAATGGCTTTTTATTTCCGATTTCCTGTGAAATCTTCTGAAGTTAATATTTATGAACTCCCCATTTTACTCTAACAAATCAATTATTAAGATAATCTAATTTTTCTAAAACTATCTAAATAGCATATATATATATATGTTGGAGATGCTTTGATCGAAAAGTTCTGTAGTATTACATATCCAGTTTAAATAAATCTTCTTTAAATTAAATTAAATTAAAACAATGCAGAGAACACAAAAGTTATGTTTTTTTATAACGGAAAAATTATTTGCATTTATTGTAAGTTCTTAAATTATATTTCTTAATCTCTAAAAAGTAAAAGATGAGTAATGATGAATTGTAAAAGATGTTTTAATATTTATCTGTGGCCGTGCTTTCAACAGAACATACTTGAGTAACTAACTGTTCGGGTATTAAAGTGGAGATAAAAATGTCTAGTAAAAACATGCATTCGATCGTGTGTGTGTGTGTGTGTGTGTGTTTTCTCCTCCTCAACATCTTGATAAAATTGGATGCCTATTAACTGTTTTACTTTTTTTTGTTAAAATAATTATGTCCAGCTTTCCTAAAGTCGAGAATCTTGCACCGTTTTTTCTTTTTTAATATTTTTTTTTTAGAAATGTACCTTTTCATTTTAGATGTAAACCTTTTTCTTAACTATGTGGCAGAAACAGCGTTTGATATGTATAACTTTTTATCGGATAATTAGCCCCATAAATTTAAACTTTTTTTCCTTCAGTTTTTTTAAAATCTAAATACGCCAACATCCGATAGCCCGTCTTTAAAATGGAAGGCTCTTGTCTATCTATACGTGGATAAGATATATGTTTTTGTTTTTTGAAATCCCTTCTTATCAGCAACATATAAGCAGTGTTTCTTTTAGTTTTTAGTTCGCTTCGGGCCAACGGTAAATCAGATAGTATTCCTTACTTTATACTGCTATGATAACAACATAAGTCAGGCTTCATCATTGGTTATAATCAATCGGGATTGCTTTTTCTCATTCTGAGTATAGCATCTGTAGAAGAGTTTTTTTTTCTTTTTCTTTTCTTAAGGTTTTGCTCAAACAGCCACTACTTTTTTTTTCTTTATTGATCATAGATAGCGGCGGAGTCATAAAATTGTTCGCAACTCCTACTAGGAAAGTGCATAAGAATTTTTTATTTCATTTTCGTTAAATCTAAATTGCGATTGAGTTTTAAGGGAAAGCATTAAGAGTTTGGGCTGATTATCATTTTCATGATAATGAAATTGAGGAATTATGGATTGTGTGGAGGTTTGGCTTGAGATAAACGTAAGAAATTACTTTCAAAATGATTTGTTTATAGAATAATAAGAAAGCAAATGAAAAAATTCGACTTGAATTCTGAATAAGGTCTATGTTTTAGTTCAAGACCTTTTGGTGGTGGCACACTATATTTTGTTATTTATTTTTGTGTAAAGTTCATGGATCATAACGGCAGCCTTCTTTCTTTATATTAAAATATAAATGTTCAAATTATATCTTGATCTAGGCTAATTTATATCAATGATGAAGCCAGTTTAAGAAATAACCATAAAAATCATTCTAAATAAAGAGTTACGTTATTATTAATCCAATTAACTTATTTGAAGTGAAAGCTTTATCAAAATATTTTAATAAGTAATAATTATTGCAATAAATAGAAGTGAATAAAACTTCATTATATGTAACTTTTTAAATTTAATTATCAAAATCACGCCCCTCAGATAAATTTATTTGCAAATGAGTAGAATATATTAATTATCAAAATCTTTGAACTTTCATTATATAAGTAAATTAATGAAATTCTTCTCGTATTTAAGAACTGAATTTTGTAATGACAAAAAAAATTAATTTACTTTGCATTTAAATAAGTTTTTGCGGAATGAAAATTATTTGATGGGTTTTTAGCATATACTGTTAAAACGGGAAATAAGCTAGTTAATACCTGTAAGTGATATTGACAGAAATATAATTACGTTACGGAGAACAGTAATATAAATCGTAACTCCAGTAAAAAAAAAATAAAAAAATAAAAAAAAACACGTTTTATACGTTTTTCTTACGAGGATTTGTCTGCAAATTTCAAATGTTACTTTGTATATAACTTCACTATCAATTTTGTTTTTCGAATTTAGCAATCTTTCATAATCGGAGACGTCTGAAGAAAAACTATTGCAATACGCATTTTTGTCGTCCTTCTATTTCACCTTCTTGCTTTTACAAAAATCCGTTCCGAGAGATTCGTTCAATTCACTTCTCTCAAAACAATTTGTTCACTCTATATCTTTTACATTTCGTTTGTCTGTTTAAAAGATAAGAATTCTAGTTAAATTCTTGGTCCTGAAATAGCTGCATAGCTAGGATCTACTCTCGAACCTCGTATTTCATCTTCGGCTCCTTCCAAATCTAGAATGACACAAAACATGTGTTAGAAATTTCATTTTCTAATCGCACCTTCCAAGCACATGCTCTGGCGCTTACTCAGATGGGGATCAGAACGGGGGGGGGGGGGGCAGACGATCGACGTGTCATCACGGCAGGATGAAAAATGTCGTTTGGTAGGGCCCCGCCAGAAAGAACGTTCTTCATTCTCAAAGTATTCCTTGTTATTTTATTGCTTTATTTACTTGTTCAAGTGACCCTCGGGCTAGTTTTGACAGCACAGTAAAAGTGAGAATTATTAAGCCGAATCATTTATCCATCGGGGGACCCTGTAGAAGTTGAGGAGACCTACCTCTTTCAAACGATATTAGATTGTCTTTATTCCAAACTCCTGTAGTTAAAAGAAGAATACATGGACTTCGTTGAGGTAAGTCGTTAATTCGTAACCTGTTTTACAATTTTCGTTCATAAGTTATGCGTACTCCAAGTCCACACGATGCAATTGCAGTAGAGCGATGCGATTCAACTTAGTGCAATGAGTTTTCAATCATAAATTTGAACAGCGCTAATTTCTAATGAGGAGGTTGAATTAGCAGTGTTTGCAAGATCGCTTTGAAGTGCTTCTGCAAATTGCTGAATGGTAGTTATCTCAACCACGAATGAAACATTATATATCTTATTTGGGCATACATTGATTTTGCATCAATTGATTCGTAAGGTTTAGAGATGAAATGTCTTAGGCTTTTGAATACTGTTTGAAACCTATCTTTGATTTACTGCTTATATATTTGAATCCTCGTTATTGTGAGCCATTTCAGTGAAAAACGCAAATATTAAATGTAGATTTCTGTTCATTGAGATTTCTCTGAAGATTAGAGATACATACAAAACCAATTTTTTATACCTTTTAATTAAATACGGATATTTTTAACCTGCTGTGTAAAACTTGAGATCCATTCTAGTAACAGAAAAAAATGCTAATATTTCATATATCAGCCACTTGATTCGATTTGAAGAGTTCGAACATCAGTAAACCCTAAACTTTAAAAAAAAAAGTTTCTAACTTTTTAATGAATTTTAAATCTTTTTCTCGATTTCTGAATGGATGTTTACTTTTAGGATTTCAACCCTCTATACTTGAATTGTTCTTGCATACTTCATTGCATTTTTAACATTTGATTTTTTAACTCTATATTTTGAGTCGGGTATTTCTGTTTTTTAAAGAAGTTGCTAATACTTGTATTTTGGAAACGTTTCACTATTTTCTAAGAAATATGCTGTCACTGATTTGTGATTTCACTCTTTAAGAAACCTTTAAAATTGCGCGACTTTTGAATGACATTTAATAATCAATGTTTTTACTAGTTAACTGTTTTTGACGAGTGTACTCGTCATGGAAAAAGTACACATTTTGCGTTATGGCGAATTGATTCATTAGGAGTAATAATCAATCAAGGGGATACAAGTATTTTTTACACAGGAGTTACAATTAATAAATTTAGATGCGCATTTTTTGTAGAGGTCCAGACAGTTAAGTGTTTAAAATATTTTTTGCATAAGTGTACAGATTCTGTTGTAGCTTTAAACTCGGTTATACGATAAATGATAATCTTCATTTAATTTTTTTCCCCTTCGAAATTTTTCTATCAGTTCAAAAGATTTGGTATCTTTTATTAATTAATAACACTATTTGGTAAATATTTTATTTAAATCACTAATCCATTATAAAATAAATAATTTTTAACACCTTTTAAGGATGGTTTTTTTTTTTTTTTTTTCTCCCTAGGAGCAGGGCGCGAGTACTTGATGGCAACTTATCTTCCACCTGGATCTACATCGTTTGTATGAGAAGGAAAAGTCGTTTGCTTTTAAAATATTCTTGTCTGAAGTATCGATGATAAGTAGATATTAAGCAAAAGCTCAACCAACGCGATAGCACCGTTTCCGGCAATGAAACCCAAGTAGGCAGTCGTAAATTCTC
Organism: Argiope aurantia; assembly: GCA_026543865.1. Lineage (NCBI taxonomy): Eukaryota > Metazoa > Arthropoda > Arachnida > Araneae > Araneidae > Argiope > Argiope aurantia. The sequence goes on along the minus strand of JAPMOR010037468.1, from coordinate 106,941 downwards.
ATCTAATGACCGTTGTCAGCACTTTGCAAAGTTATTAGCTTTGAGTTTATGATTTCAGAGCTGTAATTTTCCTTTGACTTTGCCAAAAATGGGAAAATATTAAAAATAAAAGCGCTATTTTTATCGGTTTTCTGACTAACAAGGAAATTCATTCTTTTCATTAGGTTTTTCTAATCGTTTGGTTGGAGGGGAGAAATATCAAATGACGCGTGTGTGGGGAAAAAAAAAACCTTCGGCTCTTTCACTAATTGATAAGTTAAAAATGATGTGGTTTTGTTTGCAGTTACGTAAAAGCTTTGTCCCTAGTCGTCTTACTGCCCCGCCAAAAATTAAATAAATGAGAAATTTGAATAATAGGAAAATGTTTTTAAAAAATGCTTGTTTTGTACAGATTGTTTAATTTTTTTTTTCTGCAGATGTTATGAAAAGCGAATATGTTACGTGATAATAGCGGAGATAATTTTATATTTTAAAAAAGGAGAAAAAAAAGGAACTGAACAATTTGCCAGCAGGATTATATATAATATAAAGATAAATAATTTCCCGGTAAAGCAGTGTTTCAATAATACCCGATAAATGTTATATTGGTAAAAATGTGAAAATTTTGAAATGTATTCCGTTTAGAATTTTAATTGTCAGAATTGATAATTATTTTATATAAAATAGTTTATAAATACTAAATAATTTTTAACTATTTCTTCTGTATCTCAATTGCTTACTTCTAATAACTTATTTTTTTACGATTTATTTATTTTAACTTTGCTTAACATTTCATGAACGACTCCTTCACAAGGATTTTAAATAATGCTTTCAATTTAACGTTTGAACCAATAAAATATTTGAGTTTTAGTATCGGCCTACATTCTAAAATACCAGTATTGCATTGAATTGAAATTTTAAGAAGTGAATAACATATGTTCATATACATAAGTATTTTTTTTAATGTGGAATAAAAAATAAAGACGTATTTAACTGATTTCAAAACAACTTAGTAATTTCAATTTCTTGTTTCGATCAAAAATTTTTTTAGTGAAAATAACCTAGGTACATTCATGTCAATGAATTTTAATGGTAGTTCTCTGTGTATGTAGACAATGCTTTTTCCCCCCATAGTTTTTATATTTCAAACCTTTGATATATAAATTGAGGAAAACCAAATATAAGAAATGAAATTAAAACGAAAATAAAACATAGTACAAAATGAAATGGTAAATTATATTTATTATCATAAAATAATTGTAATTACCGAATGGATTATGCTGTTGCATTCATATACATTTGCGAATTTCCTGCTGCGTAATTTTTAATTCGTATAAGAAATAATGTTTACCAAACGTTAATAGTTTTATTTCGTGAAATTCACTTATTCTAGTATGTGCCTCGTGTAAATTTAATAATTTGAATAAGTTACAATAATAAGAAACTAGTGTTCGTGTATTTCAACACTTTTAAGTGCTCTTTTAACCTGAAATTCGCCCTGCACCTTTGTAAATTTTACATCTTGTAATTTGGAATAAAATCTGTTGTTCCAGATCTTAACGATCAAAACCGATCAAGTTACTTAATCAAAGATTTAACTTTGAAGATCAAAGATCTTATTTAACTATCGACATAGCATCCGGGTAATCGCGTGCCCTTTGTATTTTTATTGGGCCCTTATCTTCGCAGGGTCGTTTTGACTTACTGCCCTTTCTAGAGTTTTTATGGAGCCCCCTGCTTTATAGGTTGTCGTAAATCTGAGAGGTTTAAACCATATCGGACTGGTTGACTTGGATATGCTTCTTTTTACTTAAGCACTTGCTTTCTTTAGAATCAATTAAAAAGAGATTTATTGTTGCATGAAGACAAAAACAGATTAACAATTGCTGCAGATCGATAAAAATGCTATCAAATGAATGTGAAAGAACAGCAGTTGAGGTTTGTTTTGTCTGACTGAGA
>JAPMOR010037468.1:67723-100003 GCA_026543865.1 Argiope aurantia | reverse complement strand
AAAAAAAAAAGCTAATAAGTAAGCGAACAAAAAGACTTATTACTCTTAATCATGAAAAATGTATGCCTCCGTTGCATCTTGCAGACTTTTATAGCTCTACTTAAATATTCAAAACAGTGGGATGCAACCCAATTCGAATGAGAGAAACTGCCTTCTTTATAGTATTTCAGATTCCTTTGAGAATTTTCTCTCTCAAATCGTATAAAATTAATGCCGTATTCGAAGAGTCGCCACGTGTAAGTTTATTTGCATATTTATATATGCTGTGATGTTCAGCATTTTGAAGGCCCAACAAACCAGAGGATGAAAGATTTCCTTTCATCTGACTTTCTACGACTATTTTTATTGTGCTCCCCAGAATACTTCAGCTGACTTCAACAGAATTTCTATCAAGAATATAACTTTTATATCCACAAATTCGAAATGACTGAAAAAAATATGAAAAAGTTCTTTTGATAATTTTTTACTCATCAGTTGGATATGGAATCTTTAAAGTTTTTATAATTTATATGATGTATCTGCAAATGAAAGAATAGTTGAGATATAAAAAGAAAGTAATAATTTAAAAAAATAAAACCTTACAGAACTACTTTTCTTTATAAATTTGTATTTTCTTGTAGTTAAATCAGCTTGTACATAAATTGTCCAAAATGCCGAAACCAGCTGGTAAAAGGAATTTATTTTTCCATACAAACCAAATTGGTTATATTCGTCATATAGTTTGATCGTTTGACCTGATATTTCATCATAAAATGTTTTATACCCACATACGATAGTTAGATATAGAATACAAAATGAAAAATGCAAGCTTTCCTCTTTTTAACCACGAAAGTTCATCTTAAACAGCATCGACTGATTGCCAAGAGTCTTGTGGCTACATTCTATTTTTCATTTATTTTGGTGACTGCGAGCTCCTGATATTTAAAGGATATGCATTAAATTCTGAACTTTTAAATTAAATCAGTTTTTAAAAAAAGAATCAGTTAGTGAAAAAAAAAACTTAAAAATCGCGATTCCAGAATTCTGGTTTAAATTGGAAAAGTAACAGAATAATCGTTAAATTTTGCTAATAGTTGCCCAACAGCTAATCTCTTTAGCTAAAGAAGTTAGATTTGATATTTTTTTTATGTGAATAAAAATATTGTACTAGAAAACCATTTATTCATTCTCGAAAATTTTAATAACCTCATGTATTTTTCAATATTTGAAACGTAATTTTTTTTTATTACTCTTTTGTTAAAATGTATCAAACTTATTTTATACAATGGAATTTTTCAAGCACAAATCCGTGTCTTAAAAGCTAAATTTTTTCTTGATTATAACGAAAGCACTATACCTTGAGAATGTAATATACCATATACTAAATAATTAAAATTATGTATTTTCCAGTGTCTGGCTTAATGTATATTTTATGCTTTGTCCATAATAAGCACGACAGTTTGAATTTTCGGAAAAATATGTTGCATGTGCATTATGGCAAATAGTTAAGTATTTTAAAAAAGGTGAATTTTAATACGCTGTTTATTTTAATAATTCTTAGTATATTTCCGAAAGCATATGAAATGTTATTCAGCTCAATATTGAATTCTGAAGTTTTTAGCGTATTTATATTTACTTTGCATATTGAATGTGTAAGAGGGCTATTTTAATCTAAAATTGGATGATATGGGCGATAAATGAACTCTCCATATCGTCAAGGACATTTAATCTTCAACGAATTGAATTGGCACCAACCCCGTACACACTCTGAATCTTCTGTGGTTTGGAATTTCTAATCCTGATCTTTCGACTACAAGGTCAAGACTCAATTTTCGAGGACACAGACGCTTTCAATCGAATTATCAAGAATGAAGAAGCAGCGATTAAAAACAATTTTTAGTAATTAAATATACCATGCAGATAGAATTATTTACCAATGTTATACCAATCGCAAAACCAGTTTTCAAATAAATGGTTGTATTCGGATTTTTTCTTGCAGTAAACAAATATCTTCTCTTGTCAGATGGATTGCAATTTCTTTCTTCGCTGATAATTATTGCTGAAATAAATGAATAGTCACCATACTTCTGACTATCGGAAAAATTCGGTTCAGTTGTCAGCCAGGATTTCGACTATTATCAGTTGTCAACAAGGAATGGATAGTACTTAATCAGCTAAGAGGCGTTGACATGTCAAACTTGTATGGTTTGTAAGAATTTAGGAAGCTCAGTGGGATGTGCCCAGCAATCGTATAAATATTTTTGTCGTCTTGATTTTAGTTCTACGAATTTATATTGTTAATAAAACTAATTTTTTTCTTCTACTGAAATTATTTTTTTCGCTTTGGGTGAATTTTTGTAACGCAGTTGCTGAAATTACTAAATAATCTTGTAGATGTTTTATGATTTGAATTATAGGCTCAAGTCTTTTTTAATTTTCGAATTACAGTGAACCTTAATCTACTTTGTGAATGAAAAATTATTTCTGAGCACCCAGTAGATCTGGTAAAAAAAAAAAAAAAAATATCGACCGAAAAGAAACTTAACCTCTCTCCAAACTAAATGTTTATCTCTAAATTCAGTTCTTGTGTTTTTAATTATAAAAAATATCAAATCTCTAAGTATGTATAATATTTTCGTTAGTTATATTTTTGGAATAGTCCTTAGCGCTTGTGGTACCTGATGTGTATTATTAAGACTTATGTAAAAGCAATCTATATTGCTATTAATCTAAACATAATTCTAAAATAAAAAAATATATTAGATCTAAACATATTTCTGGAAATTTTATTTATAGAAGCTTGAAACTTCATGGGTTTTAAATAATTGTAAGAAAAAAATTAATAACTGATACTTTTATATTATGGGGCGTTATAAATTTTTTCAACTTTTTTAATTATCAACCACCCCATAAACCAATCTGTTTTCTCACGTTTTTCCATCTTACTTAAGGAAACTTTGTAAATAGAAGCGTATATTTAGATTTGACATTTAAGGAAATAAAACCTTGTTTCATATTTTTGTGACATCCTTTACTTTAAACTTTTTGTCAGCCTCATTATATCAGGGATTTTTTTTTATTTTATCAGTAAAATTTCAAATTCGTTTTCTTTGCCTTGGGTTGATGAAAGCTTAATATTTCGAATACGTTCGATGTCTTATATGTAACATTATGTTGAATTTCTAACTTTCTGTATGCTGTAATGAAATATATATATATATATTTCTTTAAAATACCAAACAATTATTTTAATAAATATTCTAATGTGATTTAAAAAGTAGAAATAAAACTTTTTTCAATGTTATTAATTGAATAATTTTTTCATTCGACATCAAAAAAAACTTACAAAACAGGTGTTTCTAATAAATGTTCGATTGAAAACAAAAAATGAGATGGAAACGACTTTCTCTTGTTTTAAAATGATAAAAATTTTGCAGTTAAAGAGAATGCCGCCAATTCGTCATTCGATTTATACTATTTTGAAAAATGACATTCGCAAAATATGCGTTCGTTGCGACATTTTTGCTGCATCTCATTAACAAAATATGTGAAGACATTGAGAATTGACAACCATCTTGTAATACAGTATATTCAGTTCTTGGGTACATTCCAAGCTGTGACAAATTATGAAGTAATAATAATAACAATAATAAAAAGAGTAGAAATGCGACCGACAGCGACAGACTGTCACATTGAAAGAAATGTGGCTGTCGTATTTAATTCGTACGTATGAGTGATAGATATCGTTTGATAAAATGCAGCTGCCACCAACTGGATTTCTGCGCTGTTTCAGAAAAAATAAACTTTGAGAGATGTATAACTGTTTAATATTAGCTGCTCTGATAAACAAATTGGAATTTCCTCCGTTGCCATCATATGATCTAGATATTTAAATGCATTCGGACTCAGAATGCACGCTTTATTTGCCGATTCTTGTGATGATATGCTATGTATTGTTAACTACAATATAAGCTCAAATTCTTATATTTTATAATCAACTGCTTTGGATATCCTCTGTTCTTCAAAATATTAATTGCAGTATTCTGTCATCGTGAAATTGTGGAATATGTCATTGTTGAATTTTGCTTCTTAAGCATCTCAGAAAAAGGAAATTTTAAACATCAACATCAACATTCGTGCTTGCTTACCTGTCTTTTATCTACAATATCAATAAAAATGGACGCTTTACTTTAAAAGTAACAATGATGGGTTTTCAAAATATAAAAAGCTTGTTAAAATAATCGGAACAAAATGTCCTCGTAAGTAAATAAGAAAAAATACTGCATATCATTAATCAGCATTGTCTGCGTCGGATATGTTTTATTACTCAACTAGCCGCCTTTGGCGACCAGCCGGTTCGCCAGTATTACCGATCGCTACAATTTTCAATTAAATATTTTAAGTAATTGGTCTCTTAATAGATTCTCAAACAAAACATTTTTAATCTTCAAATTTTGATAGTCATACTAAACTTATACTTTTGTTTAGATCGTTTCGTTCAATTTACTCTATATATTTTGCTAATTTGTTGTCATTTCCGGTAAAACGTCAACTTTAAGTTAAAGTGAAAATGATGAAATTGCAATTAATATAAAGATATTTTTTAATAAAACCAAGCGTTTTATTTTATTTATCATCTTTATTGCTATTTATTTATTACTATTATTATTGAATATGAGTATTGCAAACAAAATATCTCGGTATTTAAGTCTTATGTGAACTACAAAATATTTTTCATAATTTATGTAATATCTCAAAGAATATTTCAACAAAAATTTCTCAGATTGAGCATAAAATTCAGTTTTTAGTTCTGCTTTCAAACTTTAGAAAAACTCAACATTTTCATAATCTTAGGCCAATTAATCTTAAGAAACCTGCGCGCTGATTGGCGTATTTTCTTTGAAACGATCGAGGGAAAATCTAAAATTATCCTTTTTTTTTATTGAATAGTGATATTCAAATTTTCATAAATCAGTCAGTTTAAGTGATCGATTTAGTTGATTGGAAATTAACTCTTTTTATTTAAAATATTAGTGTTTCAAGAACATTTTGTTATTCGTGATTTCCACAGCAGAAGCTTTATGTAAAATCAAAAATTCGTTATTTATTAGAGCATTTATTGAATTAAGTAAAATATAATCATTTTCTATTTAAACCATTTTAGTATATCTGTTGTGTTCGTGCGTCAACAAAAATAGAATGCAGACAAACTTATTACGAAACTATATCTTATTACATTGTAAATAATATTATCAAATTTACATCAACTTATTTTCATTCAAAATTCTAGCATCGTTTTTAAACAACAAATTAAAAGTTCCAAAAATATCACTGTTGCCAATCTGAATTTCACAACTATTTACAAAATAAAATTTATAATTATTAAAATAATCGTTTGCTACTTTTAAATAAAATATTTACGATTTATGTCGCAACAGATCTGTGTCTTACTAAAAGTTTACAAATTAGCTGTATGGCCATGATTTGAAGGGATATCCTGTTCATATTAAACAAAACTTGCCTTAAAATAAAACTGATTTATTGGATTAATAATATAGAGAGTGTAAAAGATCATAAAATAATTTTTCTTGACTTTATTTTTTAGAAAAAAATAGTACTTCTTATTTGTTTCATTTCCTACAGACGATTTCATTTCCAAAAAGATTTAATTTATTTTTAATTGGAGCTTTAATCAATGTGATGGCAACACTTTGAAAAAAGCTATTTTTTTCCCAGGAATGCGAAACGTTTATTTTTATTTTGTACGAAAGAAATTGTTGAAAAATATAATTAAAATATTTATTTAAAAATTCATTAAAAACAGAAATTTAATTTTGATGTTAAAGCATTGGTAGCATTTAAAAGATAAATTTTTGATCTTTAACTTGATGTAAAAATCTTTTTTGTGCGGTAATATTTTCGGAAGTTATAGCAGAAACACGCCAAAATTTCGCTTAATTTTTAAATAAATACAATTCTAATTAAAAATTCGAAAAAATAACCCCCAGGTGCACATTCCCGGCCTCCAAGGTATACACGTGCCAAATTTGGTAGCTGTAGGTTGAATGGTCTGGCCTGTAGAGCGCCAACACACACACACACACGCACACACACACACACATTGAGCTTTATTATAAGTATAGATATAGATTATTTTCTAAGCGATTTTAATTAGATTCAATCTTTATCCCCGTCGGTATGTAACATTTTGAAACCCGATTTATATTTTTCGAATTTTAAGTAGACTTAATTTGTTCTTTGTTTTCATTTTTCTCTTTTTGACTTCTGAGAATCAAAATATTTGTTATAACAATGAATTATATTCGATATGAGTTAAAGAAAAAAAAGATTATCAAAATAGACTTTACTTCGATAAACTGTTATGTTTATTAGATTTATGCTTACAAAATATACAATAAAAGTAGATTGTATCTGCATAATAATTTTTGATTCTCAGTGGAATAATATTTGCCTGTTTATGTCATAATATTTAAAAATAAAGCATTGAAATAAAGAAAAAATATTAAAGAATAATTGATCCGTTCCACAAAATTAAAACTATTACCTGAAATATTATCAAAATATTTTTGGATTGTTTCATTTGTATTTAAGAAAGAAAGAAAAATAAAACAAAAAAAAATATTACCACTTTCAGCATGTCTTAAATGCCGCGATTACACCTCAGACGCACCAAGGACAAAAGCTGCTGCTTTTTTGATGCTGCCTAGATTTAAAAAAAAAATCTTTGCCTAGATAACTAAAAATATTTTAAAATTATGGCAAAAAGCTGAAAAAGGATATTCGTTAAATAAACGGATAATTAATGATTCATTGTGCAACTAATCGCTGCTTTTTTTTAATTCTATAGCATTTGAATGCTTGCGCTTACAGTATGTCTAAATATGAAAGTTCTATGCGTTATATTTGTTGATTCAGCATGTCTTATAAATATTACTTTTGATGCAAGAAGTCTTTAAATGATAAATGTGTTCTCTGTTTTTCAGGAAAGCAAGACCAGCTTGTTTCACTCCCATCCGCTTAGCGTATCTGTCATGGCGTCAAACACTATGGCTGGATCCCGAGTGTGAAAATTGTCTTTAAAATTTGGCATCAGGTAAAGTTGAATTATTCGTATTTCCAAATTCAAAAAAAAAAAAAAAAACTCTTAATAATTTTCACAGACTGAATCATATTTACGAAATATGCAAAGAACATCGTACATCATTATAAACATACATTAATTAAATCAATTTATGTAATTTTAGGACTTCCTAAAGTTTATTTCAAAAAAACAATGATATTAAGAGTTCACAGGATTTAAATTGCTTGTGATTTGTTCCGAGCTGTTGCTGTCTAAAAACTAAGCTTAGTAGTGCTCAACTTGATAAATTATTTACAATTTACTATCTCTTTAATAACAGTTTTTAAAAAATTCTTTCAAATTTCCGTCTAAAACTAAAAAGTGAACTACGTGTTCGTTATCAAATACGATCTTTTAAAGAACATGGTGACTATTAAATCTGAATTTGTTTAAAATTATGAATTATGCGATTTAATCATTTCATCTGTATAGTAAAAATATCAAAATTATGTAACTTTGATTACTAGTGCATGTATAAATCACTGAATGAGACACACTTTTGTAGTGATTTTTTAACTAGGCTTTTATAATGTTCTGTTTCAGCTCTATTTTACCCTTTCAAAATAATATTAAGTTATTCATCAACATTTTCAATAGATAAAATTATGATGCTAAAAAAATGCTTTTGCAACTGAAATTTCAAAATTTAAACTGGAAAAAAATTATAACCTATTTAGTTGCATTACAGATATGCATCAAAAGGAAATGTTGTGAGGGATAATTTTTTTTTCATAATGTTTGTTATACAATTGAATTCAAGTGATATCATCTAAATTATATAAAAAATGTTTCTATTGTTCTGATGCTTGCTATTACCAAGAATAAAATATTGAATGCATATCTACGATGCTTGTGATGCCTTCTCGATATGTACTGAAAGCAAGCTGATTGTTAAGTTTTACATTGCTCATAATTTCTTAGTATTCTTTATAAAATTTGGAATTCTAATGAAGCCGAACAAAAGATTAGTGCCTTATATAATATTGTGCTATTCTGAAGAATAAATTTCAGCACTAAACTCTAACAAGGAGGAATAGGATTTATATTATTATATTAAAAATTAGTGTTGAACAATTTACTGAATAATAAAAGAAATTCTTTCTGATGCGGCCAATATACATGCTACGTACTTTAAGTACTTAAAAAAGTGAACAAATGTATTTTTCGCAAAAATGAAGTCAAATTTTGTGTTGAAAAGAAAAACTTTACATTGTTTTGATATAATTATTACCATTCTTACCACAAAATGATTAAAACTGAAACTAACAATTTTATTATTAAAAAGAGAATGTCTATTATTCGCAAGTGTTTTTCTAATTCGCTGAAAAAGCAAATTAGAAAAAAGTATATCCAACTGAAGGAAATATGTTTGTCTTAGTCGAAGATGTTTTAACAATCCCTATTTCAGTCTATTTTATAAAACAAGTAAGACTGTCTTTTAAGGATGCATTTCGACTTTTATTCGCTTTTTTTAAATTTTTCTTATTGGTAATAACCCTTACGTAGAAATGAATAAAAGTTTCTTTTGTTAAATCTTGTTTGATCGCATTAGTGAAGATATAAATTGGAGCACTTTCAGATTGGAAACATTCTAAAAATTTCAATGATTTTCCTCTTAAAAATGGGATTAATTGTAGCTTTTTTGCAATCTTTTTACTTATTTCGAAGTTTGAATTTCTTTTATTGTCTTATGGCCTGTTTCATTGACAAATTAAAATAGATGCAACAAGATTCAAGGAAACTATACATGCCGTTTAGTTAAATACGTTTTTAAGCATTTAACTGAAAATAATTTTAGCTGAAAATAATCCTATTGCTTAAAAATAAATTGAACCAAATTTGATTAATAGGGAAAAAGTCTATATATAGCTCCATATAATTAAAATAACGTTAAGCAAAATCTCGTTACTATTAAGATGAAATTAAGGAGATAAAATGAGGAAGATAATCCTAATGTGATCATAGAGCGATTAATCTTGTGATAATTATCTTAAGATATCATCAAAAGTAACTCTGACTCGTAAAGCATAATGCGATCCTATCAAAGATTCTTAGAGGGGGAAAAAAAAGAGAGAGAATGTCCATTTTTAATGACGAACATTCTATAAAATATTTAATAAATCTGGCAATCGAATTTTGCCTTAATCTAGGCTTCATTATTAGTTTTTAAAAATAAAATCATCTATAATGATTAATTGGGCTTTATTTTGGTCTGTATGATCCATTACCTAGATATTCTGACATTAATTCTAGAAACATTGATTCTATATATCTGAAATGATTTTTTTTATATTCTTCTATTTTACCATTTTATAGACGTTACAAACATTTAATATATTAATTTCTGATCTAATAACGGGAAGGAACACTGCCGTAAAAGCCAAAGTGTATGCAAAAAATATCACGTTGTTAATAATATTTATTAATGTATTACTTTGCTTTACATTGTTTCTAACAAACATTCCAGCAAGAAGTGAGATTATTTCTTCCAAATTGCTTTGCTACTATGCAGTAATAATAATAATAAATGCAGAACTTTTGACAGAAAATATTCCATTTCTTAGAATTAAAAATAAGTAATGCCTTAATTTACTTATCTTCCACTTGAGAATACGACATTCATTCATAAAGAGTATATATGCTCTTTATGGATCTACATACATTTTAGGAAATAACATTGAATTGAATTCGATTCAAGGTATTGAGTATTAAAAAATATATATTTGAGAGTAAATAGAATCGATGGGTTTCTCAAATGGATTGGCTCTTAATACAGCTCGGCATTTCTTTATTCATTGAAAACAAAACATTTTTTTATATTCAACTCTTTCAGGTTTGAAAGTTTAAAAAAATTGAAATAAAAATAAAGTCGGACAGTGTAAATATCTTAAAATAAATAATAAATGTACTAGTGTTTAATAAATGAAGAATTTATTAAAAATTGGCCTTTTAGTACTTGAAAATTAGAGGGAAAAAGTAATCAATTATTTATTTTTTATTTGAGCATTTTTTTTCGTATATTTTGGGTGTATTTACTTTTTTCATACAACATAAAATATTCTTTTATCATGCTCAAAGCATATTAGACGGTATATCAGAAGGAGTGGTTTCCCAAAAACTCTCTGAAAACGACTTTATCCCCTTTTCACTGGATAAAATTGTGGAATTAGAGTAAAGCCGCGGATGGCTTGCACGACCTTAAATATCCCAGAAATCATTACGAATTTCAATATTTTACTTTCTTACTGCTCATGGAGAAGCATGTTAAGCACAAATGAAACAAGGTTATAATATATTTTTATGCAGTTAAAATTTCAAATTTTATATTGGAAGTTAAGATGAATTATGTTTCAATAGGAATTCAATTATTGTAAGAAACAATTTTACTAATATTTAAGGCTTTTTTCAAAAAATCGTTTGCTGACGTGGATTATTTGGGCTGCTTATTTCAATGCAGAAATAATCCCATATCTCAATCTTGCCCTATATCGCTAGTCATTTCATCATCATCCAGAGACAGATAGAACTTACCTAATAAAGCAATGGATATATATCCGCAGATGAATTTCCTGAACAGTCACCAATAACAAAAACATTTCCCGAATTCCATGTCATATTTACTTGCTAGATTGCAATTCGTGGTTCTGAGCCGCCCGTCACAATTCAGTCAAAACGTCCCATTATCTAGATCACGTGTCTTTGTATACTGTCTGGCAATGAATAGGAACGTCAATGCGGAGATTCAATGAATGAATGGATGAATGTCCCACACATGGTGCAAGCACATGCAACAATACCGAACGACACGGTTTGCTAGCAATGGAAATTATTAATAAACGCAATGGCTAATTTGTTTCCGTTGATGGTAAAACGCACCCAGTCGAATTATGCTAGGAACTAGATTTGGATAGTAAAGCAATGTGATCCATAGGATTTTTAATTGACTTTACATTCTGCTCAATTCAGATTGCCATTGCGTTGGAAATGAGTTTAGAATATTTTATTAATATATTGACCAATTTTTTTCAACCATAAAAACAACTTATGTTATTTTTTGAGTATATTTCCCTATTAGTCTGTATAGAACATATTCATGATATTGTACTCTAGTAGGATAGGCGAGGAAATGTTAAACGAAATTCAAAGCATGGCGAATAATTATTTTTTGTTATATGATAATACGTTTAAAGGTAAGAAATTATTCCAAGTAATTTCATTTGTTATTTTTATGTAAATTAATATATTACATCAAACAAAAATAAAAACATTTTATTTCGAGAATCGTTTTCACCAACTTTGTTTCCGGTTTCATTTTCAGTTACTATTTCAGGACAATTTTAATCGTGAGGATAGTTAAATATTCAGGAATAAATTAAAAAAATTATTAATCTAAATTATCTTGCAATGACATTGCAATATACGATTATTAATTAAATTATCAATTACGTATTTAAATTTAACTGTAAGAAATTTTAGGAATAATTCGTATGCTTCAATATATCGATACTTTAATAATCCTATTACACTAGAATTTATCATCTGCCATTTTATCCATAAGGCTGATTTATCATCCTTTATTTACGCTTTTGTATTTCGAACAGTCATTTATTCGGTATATTGTTTAAATTTAAAATTTATATTTTCCATACGAATTCTTTTAACATTTCAGTGCATTCATTTTCAAATGAAAAATCTCTTTCTTCTCATCAATATTCATATCCTTTCATCGTATTATATTACTAATCCTCGCACGTTCGGAATAGTTTAGTTAAAAGATTTAATCATCAATCTTCGGTTTTCAAAAGCTTTTTCCAGTAGAAGAGTTTGTAAAGTAAGTCTTGTGTCGCTTTAACTCGGTTTGTAAATTTTAAATCCAATAATTTACAGTTTTATAAACATCATTTATTACATGTTTATACATATAATGATTTTTTAAATGAAATTCTAGAGGAGTAGTTATGGAATCAATACACATGATGTTCAAATCGCTTGACAATCGTAACTTCATGTGGCATTTAACTTGCACGTAATATTACAAACCTTGACATCTCATTGTCGTTTTTCCTCTTGTAAAATTAAGCTGGAGTTTTGAATTTCACATATATCGTTTTAGAATGATTTTATTCCGTTAGATAGACAATTCGAAAAATAACCATTATGATATTAATAAAAAGTCTCAAGACAAGAATTAACAATTTATTTTATGAAACTTATATCCGTATTAAATCAATAGGATTACTTTTAACCCTAATTTCTAAAATGAATCGCTTGGGACTTTCCATATTAATTTATTTGAACTTACAGTTCATTATAGTTTTTATTGAATTGTTCATTGAAAAGCATAAAAAAACTACTATATTTTTTGTTATGAAAGGATTCGATTTAAATGTTTTGTTCTTTATCCATTGGCAATTTTTAAAAAAATAACAAAAAAAAATCGTAAATAAACTTTTCATACTATAACATTTATCAATCGAGCATTTATTCCTTAATATATAATAGAACTAGTAAAAAATATGGTGAACGAATGGGTTAACGGTTCAATTTTCAGGTATTATTTTTTCATTAAATGAAACTTTTGAGACCATTAATAGATAATTATGAAATATTATAATTATTATATAAAATAACATCATCGTTCTTTTGTACTGCATTTTTTAAAAGATAATCCATGTGACAAAAAGAAAAGAGAAGGAAAAAAAAAAGAGTAGAAACTCAATTTTTTTTAAAAAAATTTCTTGAAAGAATGTCATCGAGCATGCATGTTTGAAATGATTTCTTTTGAAATGTTTCTTTGCATGTTTGAAAGTTTTCCCTTTTCAAATGGAAACTTTGTTAAGCTTTTTGTCAAGATGACGACTAAGCATGTTCCGCAATGAAAGATAAATTTCTCTCTCTCCAAATTATTATTTCTTCCTTTTCGTTTATTATTTACTTTTCGTTGAGCCCATGGAGGCTTCTTCAACAATTTATGGCGGTCATACACGGCACGATTGCCTCCCACTATACATTTTTTTGTTATTATATATTTATATTCCACACATTTTCTTTCAGAAATACGTGAGTCAGAATCCTAAGAGAAAGTTCGACCAGTCGAAAAATATTCAATTTTTCGCTTCCGAATTCTGATACTTTTTTACTGCTTTTTTCTTTCACCTTCAAGATGGGCCTATTTATTTGCTTGATTGTGGAGTAAAAATAAATAAATATATTTTCATTTGAGATATCCTATTCTTAGTAGTGAGGATTTGCTTATTTTTTTCATTTAACTTCAGAAAAATATTCAACTGTACGAGTTAGTTGGATGGATCGAATATGATTAGTTTAAGTTGCTGCAGTGTTTAAAGTATGCGAGTCGAAGAATTATTATCTCCATATCCCTTAAAAATTTAAAATGTGTCTACATGGGTATTCTTAGTTTGATTTTCATTCCTTCAGACTTCAATATCTAAATGATATTAATTTAATCAGTTAACCATTATCCGAAGAGGTCGAAACAGTTATCTAAATTGGGTCGCAAAATTTGAGCGATGACAAGCCTATTCGTCAAACACAGAGTATGTGTAATATGAAATTATGTTGTAATGAAATGGCTTTTTTTAAATTTCAATAATACCATTTATTTATTTACTTAAACTAACATATTTTTTGCATATGAACGAAAAGAAGCATAAAAAAATTAATTTACTATTTTAATTTGCTGTTAGAGAATGGTATTTATCAAAGCATGGAACAACGCATAATAATATTTTATTTGTTCCTTTGATTTCGACTTGGCCTCAAAATGTTTTTAACATCTTGAAATTTACGAATATATCTCAGTTTTTACTAAAATTGTAGGGTAAATTGTCACTACTTATTACTCATGACGAATAAACTCGTCATAACGTAAAATGCTGTACTTTTTCCATGATGAGTATACTCATCAAAAACAGTTAAGTGATTGTGAATAGATGATTGAGTCGCATCATCAATTGAATTAGATTTATTCAAATTTCAGGGTGAAATTATTAAAATTTTGTACGTTTTGATTGAAGTTGTATTTTTATATTAAAAAAAATACTTGTGCTTATCTTTACTAGAAAATTTCTTTTTTCGCGTCATATACATGAAAGAATTCATATGTGATGAATTAATGGAGCGCGTTAAAGAATGAAATGATTTCCAAGTAGTTTTTATACTTTCTTAGACAACTGAAAATTCGTATGAAATGTTTTTACGATAAAAATGCATTAAATGAATAGTGAAAATAACGAAAGAAATTTGTTTCTTCTTTTGTAACATTGATACTGGTAAAATATGAATTACTTATTTCCCTTTCTAAACTACATAACTGATGCATTTATCGCAATACATGCTTACCTCTTTCGATAAAAATTTACCTTAATGCATTTGGCAGAATTGTTACCTCCTCGGTTTGTAATTTTGAGTAAGATAGTTTAATTATTTTTAAAGTGTAACTTCTTTTATGATGAAATTCTTACCCTTAACTGAATCGTATCTAAATATTTTAGACTCAATCTCATCACTCTGACTATTCATTTATATTTTAAAAAATCATCTCCATTCGAATACTTTTAAATCAAAGTAATGTTTTCTTATGTATCATTGATTTTAAGAGGATTTTTAAAAAAAAGGATTGGCAAGTAAGTGAAATATATGCCCCTTCTTGCGAGAATTATTTTTTACTTAACAAATTCTGCCCTTTTAGATTAACTGAATTTATGCATATTTTGAAATTAAGAAAATAATTAACTTTTGATTTTGATATATTGTAATTTAGCCTATTTCAGAAGATTGAAAGATTATATTAAAGATGAAAACTTCCTCTTAAAAGTATTGCTTAAAATTATATGAACTTTTTATGCAATTATGAACCCCCCCCCCTCTTTTATTTAATGGCAAAGGATTACAAAGTAAGGTTTAGTTATAAAGAATGAGCTCTTATATCGTTCATCATTCATTCTTGGATTATTGCAACATTTAAAATGCCACTTTTTTATGACCCCATTTTTTTCTATCTCTTTTTACCATTTAATTTAAATTTACTTGGAAATAGAAGCGAAGGAAAAATAAAAGCAATGTGGAACATCTGGACAAAACATAGCATTTTTTAAGACTTTTTTTTTTTACTTGAGCGCAAGGTGAAGCAGTCATATTTTATATAAATATTAAGCTTTAAATTCCCTTGGCTATAATGCAAGTTTCGGGTTCGCCGAAACTAATAAAGTAGTTTTGATAACATTTGCGAGGAAACATTTCAAGCGAACGACCATAAACATTACAGCTTTATCACAGTGTGTGTTTTGGAATCTTTTTTTAATTACTACCAAGTCACAAATAAACGTATTTCTGAGATAACTGAAAATTATGGCCGTAAAAATTTATCTTCCGAGTTTCAAGCCTCTTCTTGGTCTCCTGACTAGGAGGGATTTTAGACTAACTTTTATTGTATTCGGATCTACTTTTGGGATACGGCTAAATGAAAACGCGCTTTTTTGAGGATTTACTACTGTAAATTCTAATAAAGAGGGAAAATACTGTTTAAGTCTGGACACTTGAAATTGATTTTTTCATCACTTCAGTTTTTTTTTAATTATTTCTTTTTGAAATTGGTTTAATCATTTGAAATGAATCTTTTTTAGTGTTTTTTATTGCTTTTGAATTGTGATAAGATATGATTTTGTTCGGGGGTTCGCACGCTAATTTATTAATTATGGTGTATAGTTCAACTGACTTTTGATCTTTTAAGGTAAATGGAAAACAAGAAATTTAGCGTGTGAGAAATTTCTTATTCAAATTAAATGCATAGATTTCATTTAGGTACCTGTTGAAGTAGCCCGCAATAATTTCAAAATTTTATAGTTTTTTTTTTTTTTCACAAAGTACTATATTGGAGGATTTCCATATTACGCCGAATTCGTTGCTCTAAACAAAAATAAAGATTTGAGCTAGAACAAACAATAATTTTGTTAGACTTTTAGTGCTTCTAATCCCATGAAACGTTTCGGTATTTTAATATTCAATTCTGAAAGTTTTTTTTAACGAATTTGATTACACATTTGCAGTTTTGTATCGGAAAAACAAGTCTTTCATCTATATTTTAAGACTATATGTTAAATTTAATTATGTTATAATAATAATAATAATTGTAAACACTTCTTTTTAAATAACCGGACTACTTCGCTTTTTATATTTTTAACCATGTTGTTTTGCAATAGTAATTTTGAAACTAATGGAAACTAACTATATTTAATATGGGATTGCTTAGATACTCCCTATTGCTTTCAGTTTTCATTTAAATTTTAAACTACAATATCTGAGAAAGACTTGCCAAATTTGGAAACATTAAATAATACTTCATTTGATTGCCTATTACAATAGTTGCGACATAACTTAAGATTTTATTACACATTTTAAAAGATGCCGTCATTGCATGTTTTCTGACTCATTTGCCTTTATGTGAAACCCATATTCGATCTAAGAAATACTGCTTTATTTAAATATTAGTAGGATCAGTTAAAAAGTATTGTAGATCTATTATATCTTTGTAATTGAAATTTTGTAAGTTAAAGCATTGACCCTTTAACACCTTAATTATACCTACATTTATCTTTTGTTGCCAGTAATTCACCATAAATCAATATAACCGTCTATTACGCCAACATGTAATGACTGAAATTCTCTAGGCAAATCTTGAATGGATGCATTGCCAGCTTTTGCATCAAATTCATGGTGACGTTCTTTTAAAAACATAGGATGTAGAGCCTTACCATTACCTTAGAGCAACATTCTTTGCTCTTGGGGAAAAAAAGTAACATATCTTACGAACAAAGGCGGCAGATTGGCATCCAATAAACATAAAGCTAAGCGCCATAACCAAGATTGTAAATGAACACTTGGCAGCTCAGAATATTGGTAAATTGAATAACCTCCATACAACCCAGACCTAATGCCTTTGGATTTATATCTGTTTTGGCCTTTGAAGTTTAATATGTAAGAGTTCAAAAATAAACATGAACTTATTATGTGAATCAAAAAGTGGTGGAATTTTCAACCTCAAGGTTATGTATGCATGCACGCCTGATATAAATATGGATGCAGTGCTGTGAAGCTAGTGGATCTTAACTGAATGACTTTTTTTAATTATCTTTTGCATTAATGCTCTCACCTACTAAATCTAATTTTCTGAGTGCTTGTTAATATTGAGCTACAATTGTGCAATAATTTTTGACTGATCGCAATTTTTGTTTCTGAAGAGTAAAGCAAACAGCTTCCAAATTCCAAAGTCATGCACTGTTTATTTTAAAACTGTTAAATTTTAAAAAGAATTCTTTCAGAATTAAGTTAGAATTCCATTAGTATTCTATAGGAATTCTTATTAGGAAGCGATGTGCTTGTTTAAAATCTTTCACTGCAAAAAATAATGAGCTAGAGCTCAATCTACAAATTGCTTCGTTTGTTTATGTTATCGAATCTCTACAACTTCTAACTGCTGTCTCCTCCTATACGCAACATTCTGTTTTTCGGCCACTTTGGAAAATTAAAGTGGATCATAAATTTTCTAACGAAGAAGCAAACCGGCGAGTTTAAAATATTAGAAATACTCAAGCAAGACTTCGTGTGCATTAGAAAAACTATTCTTCATTATCTTGCTTGATAAAAATTTCCAAATTAAAAAAATTAGAGCATACAGCATTCAGGCTTTGAAAATTTCATTAGTTTTAAATCGTATTACAAGATATGTGATAATTCAATATCATGAAAATTCAGTTGTATCATGTGTCAAAATTCAGTTGTGTCATGCAAATTGAGATTTTCCCAATTAGTTACTTGAGTGCTGATGAAATTTTTTTCATATATGAAAGCATAGCTTTTTCAAAAACCATCAAAAATACTATTCAGATGAAATTATTAAGCCGCATAATTGACAATTTTAAACACATTTCACATTTAAAAGTCAACATATTGTTAAAAAAAACCTGTTTGATAAAAAACACGTAATTCAATTTTTTTTAGTTTTTGACCGGTGATGGAGGGTTTGAAAAGAATAATAATAATAATAATAATAATAAAAAGATTAAAGAGTTGTGTGGGACTTGCCAATTTTGAGGTCACGACGCAATCAAGTTTATGTTGCTCAAAAAGAGAATGAGGGAAAAAAGAGTGAAATATTCGAAAATTGTGTGAATTAAGAAAAATATGAACAACAGAATGTCACCTTCAAAATAGATTAAATCATATATGCATCATGATAATTTATATAAAGACAAAATTCAGTAAAAATCTGCAGATAGGTGTCTAGATAAAAATAGTTGTGGTTATAAGATGGTCTATTGAAATTGCTGTATTCAAGTGTTGTGACGGAAGTGACAACATATCACAATATCCTTTGGATTGTAAATATATTAAGATTTTTGTATTAATTTTAGATTTAGAGATTCGTTTTGCGAAAAAAAAATGTTTTTATTTTTGACATTTTTAGTATAAATAAGTCTGAAGCTATGTATGTATGTTCCACATCTTTTCCTGGGCGATTGAGTCGATTTTAGCCAAATTTTACCCACTTATCCGTTAAGACGAGAGAGAGTACTGCCAACTTTTTAAAGTGCAGAAGTTAATTAAATATTCAATAAATTAGAAATTAACCGAAATTTTACCATTTTCCCCACATTAGATTCGGAACAATTAATTTTAGAAGAAATGTTTTAATACAATCTTAAATGTCAAAGTTCTATGTTTCAATAATATCAGTTTCATTGCATTTCTTTCAATTGTTATTAATTTGAAAAAAAAAATAATCGAATTAAAATTAATGTTAATCTGAAAACTGTACCACTATTTTTTATACAACTGAATCTGATCTTCTGGGGGGTGGGGGCACCTCATAATTGAGGAGGAGAAACGTCTCGCCATCCCTGTGGGTACATGAAAAGGTGAGGGTCTGGCTCCTCCCATCGATGACGGGACGTACTTCCTTATGGAAGGGTTATACCGTGGCCGGTAATGGCCCTTAAGACTCAACCCCAGTTCCTGTAAGTGTTGCTGTAGCGGCGGTACGGTCATTCAAGTTTTATCCATGTGCTTTCGGGCGAGTCGGAGAGTCAGTCCATGACTTACTGCTGAATCTGCTTTCGTTTAAAACATTTAGCCCCATAGCATTCCATGATTTGTTTGAGAAGTTAGGCTCAACACTTCCTAAGAATAAAGTGTTTATTCTTTCCCAGTTTAAATTATTTTTTTAAAAAAAATTAATTAAAAAGTTTATTTATTTATTCCGTGTTAATGAATTAATTTCATCCAGATTAAATAATTAAAATCATCCGTTGATTATTCAATTACATTCTGATCATGTTGCCACAGAGCTTTAACAGATCCTCTCTATCCCGAATTAAAAGTGGAAATGCATATAAAAGCAGATTATTCCGGTGATGCGAAATGACATCGTGGATCTGAAAAGTGTTAACAAACCTTAAGTAACAACCAGTTAAACTTGTTGTGGAGCTTATGATCATATCCTAGTGACACAAGACTGCGTGTATAAAAGGATTAATTAACAAATTTCTATTTTCTTTTAAAATATTCTGAATCAAATTTTAAAGTTATAGATAACTAATTAGGTTTAATTTGCATTCATATTTATAATACTTTCCAATTTTATAGAATTTCCGAACAGAAAAATAATTTTTTGATGCATCATCCCTAATATTTTATTTTTAGTATATAATAGTTCAGTTTCCTAATATTCATAAAAATTCAAACAATTTAAGTTTCTTGATGGTAAGAATTGTAATCTTCGATCTTTAAACAACTTGCTTGACATTTGAAAATAGTACATCATTTTGATACATTTAAATTGTTTGAATAAATTGAGATGCTATTATGCAGAAAAAGTTAAACATATTTGCATTAGTGGCGATATTTATTAGGTTAAATTGTCATTTTATGTAATTTTAATTAATAATTTTAACCTTATTGTTTCCACATCTTAAGAATTGTCAGAATGAAAATATTTAATTTGTCTAGAACATTAAAAATAATTCTTTGGCCTGATTCTGATCTGTTAGAATCAGGCCAAAGAGAAGAAAAAAATTCACTCTTAGGCACATAGCAAATAATTTATTTCATTAACTCTTCATTCGTTGCAGATTAACAGATTTTTCTCCCGTCAGGGTACTTATTTCTTTGTGTTTTAATAAACCAAACTCCAAGCTCTTAAGCTACAAAGATTTGAACTGTCATTGCGCCTGGTAAATTATCGGGAGGTCAGTGTTTGTTTTTGTGGTTCATTTATATTCACTAGTCTTAAGACTAACATCAGTTTCAATGGCTAAATGGAATTTTATGCCTGAACCTCGTAATAAAAAGTTCAACACCGGTGTGTTAAGCTCATCTCAAGATCTATTGAAGTAATAACCTCAAATGACATGTTTCGAGTATCATTGTGGTTAGAATGGTTGGCCAGCATAACAAAGATAAAAGAGTAAAAAGTTTGTGAAGACGTGAATTTTACAAAACCTTGCTGCTCAAAAAGCTCCAGTTAAAGAAATGACTGATCCCCCCCCCCTTCATAAGTGGATTTGGCGTTGAAATTGGAAAGTTTGCCCAGCCTCCTCAGTTCTTGTTTGTCTTTCATGTACTAAAACTTTCAAATTCACATATAGCGAAGTTAAAAACTGATTTTTTCGAGTAATATTTTAATGAATGCAGAATTTGATTGCTCTTTTCTTTGAATGATTTTTTTCAATAGAAAAGTTGAGAAAATGTTAGTTTTTTTTTTTTTTTTTGTGATGTTTGTCTTTGCTTTCTTGTAGAATCCATGCTATTTAGTAGAACACAGTGTAAGTTCAGAAAACTATTTATGGTATATTCAAAGTAATCTTGGCATTCTCTTTTGAAGTAACATGTCTCTTAAGGCGAAGTAAAGATGGTGTGGTACTGTATTTGAAATACTAAAGTAATAACAAGTTTTAATCTTTTGTGATTACTTGGATTTATTGCATTCTTTTTACAGCTTCACTTTTTGCAGAATGTGGATTCAATCAGCTCATTAATCATGTATTTTTCTCCTTGAACATTCATTAAGCATGAATTCGAGGATTATTATTTAGAAAAACTCAAAAAATGCTTACTAGGGTATGATGGCCTATTTTATTCCTCTTTTTCGAATTTTAAACTTTTTTCCCTTAGGAGGAATCCTTATATTGTTGGAAAAATACGGCGCAGAAAATTTTCTTCAAGATCTCTTTCAAATTCAGTTTTCAAATTCCTAAGACCTTCATGAAATACAAGAATAGATTTAATGACTCTAAAAATTGTATATAACAGAGTTAAAATATTGAAATTCTTAGCATTTGTATACCGAAAATACGAAATTGCAGATGACTTATCCATATTTTAAACAATTGAAATTTCTTAAAAGGAAATCGGTCGATTTAAGTTAAAGAAAATCTTAAAAATTTTGAAACTATTTTCAAAGTCTAAAGTATTCTGCATATTTTGTTTAAGTTGAAATATTATAACTTAAAAATTGAGCATTCCGGAATTAGATGTTTTGTATTTTAGTTGGTTTGAATTTTTTGAAGGATCAAGAAGAAATAAAGGTATAAAATAAATAAAAAAACATTGGAGATACGTCGGGT
The DNA here is from genome assembly GCA_026543865.1 of Argiope aurantia. Taxonomy (NCBI): domain Eukaryota; kingdom Metazoa; phylum Arthropoda; class Arachnida; order Araneae; family Araneidae; genus Argiope; species Argiope aurantia. The sequence continues at coordinate 78,241 of JAPMOR010037468.1, read as the reverse complement.
AACATGTATTTGAAGGACAAATGGATCATTTGGATTAATTTTGTATCTTTTTCTCCCCGAATAGATGAAAACAGATTTCTTTGTTGCTGACTGTCATCGTATTCAGGTAGGCTTCATGACACAATAAATTGGAAGCGAAATCTTACCATCTTCATTTTTCACTTCATTTCATGTCAGATTTTAATAATAAACAAAAGTTTTAATTTTCATCGTTATTCTTATCTTTTCTGTTAATATATTCTTGTTTAGATACTGTGGTTTCTATAATTGAAAATAGGCTTCTTGCTAATTCTTAAACTATCAAGCGATATTATCCAACACTTTACAGGTTCCTTTGGACCATTCTCTTCTTTATTCCTAGTGCATTGCAATAAATAATATGCATAAATATACACGATTTTGTGCTATGTACAGTAGAACCTGTTTTTATGCGGTAGATAGCGACCGCATAAAAGAAACCGCACAAAAAATATTAGGAAATTTCATAAATATTTACATGTAATAAACAATTGTGTACGGCATATTACAATTTTTTTTTTATGTTCAGGACAAGGACAGCATAAAAAAGTCGCACTTAGAAAATACGTTATTTATTTACGAAATACATGAAAGTGCATCCAAACAAAAATAATTAAATTATACATGGAAACATTTTTAAAACTATGTCTCACAGTATACATGGAGAAGTTTTCAAAATGACATTACATAATTCACTGCTACTCGTCGTAATCCAAAACGGAAATAGACTGTTAGTCTAATTAATATTATAATTTTTTTTTCTGATGGAATTTTTAGTCTTTTCACTTCGTTTTGGCTACAATTATTCATTTTAAGGGTGTACTTATGTCTAAAAATGAAATAAAAATCATAAAAGCTATATACAAATAGAAACAAAGGTAATTTATTTATCTAATTTATTAATCTTTAATATCACTATAAAATGAATCCTGAATCACGTGAATCGTGGATAAAACTCGGAATATGAAGCGTATGCTGCTAGCGCGTCGAGCGAAAATAATTGAATGTGCATTGTCGGGAGACTGTTTAAAACAAATGAACAGAACGTCTTGAAGTGTGCATATATATGTACTCTGATAGAAAACATTACAGTGGTGCCAGCGCCGTTGAAATTTATATACCACATCAAAAAAAAAAGTCGCACAAAAATAAAATCGCATAAAAAAGTCCTCACAAAAACAGGTTTTACTGTATATATACACGTATAATTCACTTAAATTCTAAAATCTTCGCAATTCCCGAATTCCTAAAATTTTTCCTTTAAAAAAAATGAGCTTTTTACTTAAGACAATATTAACAACTGCATGACTTGACTTGAAGAAAGTCACGGACTTTTCCAATCGGGGAAGTCGAGTCTGTTGAAATGTCTACCTAGTTAACGCAAAATAAAGTCAATTGCGAATGCAAATCTCGCCGAAAGGGCCCCGAATGCTAAGCCATCCTGACCGCAGCTCCAAAGCATTAGTTACTGTGGTCACGTCGTCCGCTTGCGTTCTAATGACCACCTTAGTTCCTTAATTTTCTTGCAGTATGTTTGTTGTCACTTTTGCGACTTCGTTTGCATATTCGACTACTGCTTCGTTACGCCAAGAATACGGAAGCAGGGTATTAAACAGGTGGAAAGTGCACCGGTGCCTGGTAATAAACGCTTTAGCATTGTATTGCTAGTGACAAGTTGCTTGGTATCACGCGAAGACTTGTGTGCTGCAGAATCGCTTTCTTTTCACGTAAATGTCTTGGTGAAGAGCTTTATATGGATCACAGGAAAATGTCTCCATGTGGCTGAGACCTGCCACTGCCTCTGATGCCATCTATAATTACTTCAAAGTGGAATTCGATAGAATCTGGAAAGACATATTTCGGATAACTTAAGAAATGTTTAGATGAGATTTGTTATTTTTGGGATGCATTTTTTCTTTTTAATATCTTGGGTCATGTAATTCTTCTGTCAAGGAAAAATGATCTCTCAAGCTTTTTTTAAAGTTGAAATTGTTTAGAGAATGTTAGATGTTCTTGTTATATGTAACAGAGATCCTACATAAACAGAGTTTAATAGAAAATACATGAACATGAAATGTTGGATATCAATCATTGCCAAAAATCTGTGCATTATGAATAACTCAAGCTATTATTCATGTTTGGACCTAGCATTGAACTATAAATGCGTTTTTTAGGAAATACATGAACATGAAATGTTGCGTATCAATCATTCATTGTCAATAATACATGTATTGTAAGTAATTCAAACTATTATTCGTGTTTGGCCGTAGAATTGAATATCAGAACTATATATTCGTCTTGGTAATTATTGAATTATAGGGGAAATAAAATAATGCTAAATTTATAAGGTTAAAAAAAAACTGAATGAAAGTCAAACAACGGAGATTTGCATCCATTTCGATTCAAAGAGAAATTACTTCCAGGAAACTAAAATATAATTTTCCATAGGGTTATGTTTCTAAAATTTTTGTATCGTATATTCCCAGCGAAATCCTGTCTCTGTCAAACCTTTCGCCCTTCCCTATATCATGTGATTCTTCAAGAATTGGTTAAGAAACTGTACAGTAATGCTGAAATGGCGGCAAATGCCTTCATTTTGTATGGATAAAATATTTACTAAATAAAATCTGAAGTTGGAAGTCAAAGTTAAATATAAAAGAGCCATAAGTTGATTGCATTTGAAGTTGTAATACAATAAAGTCTTTAATATTAAGCAATTCTGCAAGATATATCTGAAATTACAAGGAACATAATTCTCAATGCACTTAAAATTCCTTCGGGATTTCACTTTCAGTTACAGAAAGACTTAGTTTCATTTTTAAAGAGTTATTTTATATTTTATTCTCTTTGAGAGTTTATAAATGCAGAAAAGTGTCCCGGAAGGATACTAGCTATTTATACTTATTTTTTTATCCTAAATGAAATCGACTCTTTTCAGACTTTATTTATGAGAGCAATACTCTAAAACAGGTAATGTTCGAATGTCAGATAATCGCTCTGCGTTAAGAATGCTGAAAGCTATTTGGCCATTTTTAGTTTATTAAGTTAAAGTGATTTTTATCGAAGTTTTTCCAAGTGCTTATGAAATATTTATGCTCACTCTTGGCAGAATGTTGAATCCTCATCATGTTTCAATAATGAAATTTGTTTTTGTTTTTTGTTCCAAATATGTTTTTGTGGTGGGATGTGAATAACTAATGCCCTAACTTGAATAGCAAGTAATGTTCATGCTGTTCGAGATATATATAGGTTTTCTTGCAAAGTGAATTAATATATTTTCTAGGAAATCGTGTTAGTACCGAAAATAATATCAAACTCTCCTGAGCTAAATTATTTGTTTCGAAATCAAATTCTCATTACAAAGATATGAACTGAAAAATAGAGTCTCGAGGATTTAACTTATTCACATAAAACATTCACTTTTTATATGCGGAAACTCCTTGATCTAAAAACGAAATCAAAATTCTGAGATTAGATTGAATTTGATGAGATCTTATGCAGAATCCTTTTAAGTAAAATATTTTATTAATCTTTCAGTACTATTTTATTCCCACATGATGAAATGCGAAAAAAAAAAAAAAGATAATTTGAAAAATATCGCCGATTCACTTGTTCTTTCGGAAAAAAAAGTTTTAACTAGAAAGGAGAATGATTTTCCATCCGAAAGATGTATGATTTATAGATTAATATCTGTGTTAGTATCTGATACACGTTAACAATACAAAAAGTAATATATAATATTAGACGTGCAGTTCATTTATGAAGATTGTTCTAAAGCTAAAAAAACTCCAAAACTATTAAAAAATAAAATATGGAGAAAAAAAATCCTAAACTGATTTGGTCGAAAACATAATAGAAACCGTTACAGAATGAAATGATGTGAAACTTATTTTTCTTCTAAATGACACTTAATTATCTGGCTATGTTAATTCAAAATGATTTTCGAGCAAACATAAAAGCAAGAAAGGTACTATTTATTTGCGAAATGAATGATTTGAGTTCCTCTCTCTCAGCAAATTAATTGAATAGAATTTACTATGCAGTTATGTAATTCGGAGAGCATATAAGAAACCAAGTTTCAAAAATTAATTTTAAAAAATTGCGGATTGTCATACACACAATTAAAAAGTCTAAGAAATGGGGAAATGGCATTGTTTTATATTTATAAATCTATTTATAAATGGATTTAAAGACGCTTTATAATATAAATCGTCTTTAAATATAAAAATTTTCTCCGCATTTTTGTTTCGACATTAAAAAAAATGATTTTTATTATTTTTAAAAATTGCTATTCTACTTGCTTTTTAAGAAGGTGATTGGATAACAGGCTATGCGAGATAAAAAAAAAATTTTTAAATTTTAAAAAAACCTATTTAGTTGATACCGAAACTGAATATTAAAATAGTTGGTTTAAAATATCATTCATTAAAAATTCTACCTCTTTGTTTCATTTAAAGACATAAAATTTATATTTATGTATTTTTCTTTAATAAAAAAATGCATATTCAAATAAGAATTGAATTACACTATAATAACAGATCCAATAGGAAGATTTAAAAGAAATACGCATCTTTATTTTAAGCAGTCATGTAAATCAAGTAATGATTTAAAAATGAATACATTTTCTAAAAAAAAATCTTTCTTGAAAGTAATTTTGACAATAGATTAAAAGTGAAAAAATTATTTTCATTCTTATGGATCAACGGGAAAAGTCCTTTGACAAAAAAAATCAATTTAATTAAAAAGGAATTAATTTAAAAAGCATAACTTTTATGATTTATAGCTTTGAGTTTTCAATGAATATCGATGTGCCTAAGGATAAACTCTGAAATAACCTCTGCTCGCAAAGAACAGCATTTAAAAGTTTTTAGAAGTAACTATCCTCGAGAATTAGCCATTTCTTAAAACACCAAAATGGCATAATCTCGGCAATGATTTATTTTATCTTCACTCCTCGGTGTCACCTAACACATTTTTGGCCATTATTAATCTCTTCCAATCTAAACATTTAACAAATCTGCAGAACTCGGCTGATGCAGTGAAAAAAAAAGTGTAATAAAATTATAAACCAGTTATCTCTTCTAGTAGGTCAAGACGGCTAAAAAAATTGGATAAATGGAAGCATACGTCACTTTCTAAATATTTAAAAGCAAGAATAACTTAATAACTTAGTGACACATGACTTGATTATTTGTCAAAGAGATAAACGAATTTTTCGATTAACTACGCATGCGTAATGACGGTAGATCAATATCTTCAAACAAATCTGCATTATTTTATATTATGGCCCTTGCGACGAGTGTTGCGCTTTCCCCCCCTGGTTTCGCAACCAGTTAAAAAGAAACTGCCACTTTGATTAATGATGTCTACGACGGGTCATTTTTCATATCTCGTCTTGCAAGTGATGATACGTTTTGGCGTTTCTTTAAAGATGCGGTCCATTCGTGAATCTACTTTTCCCCAAGTGCATTTAATCTTGTGGATATTTGGAAAGCGAGATAGACAAAAACTTCGATTGGGACTTTAAAAAAATCCACTGATTTCGTGAATTTCTAACTTTAAAACTCAACTCCGAAAACTTTGAAAATTCCTAAATACGTAATAAACTCTAATTTGGCCTACTGTTGCAGTAAATTGTCCATGATTTCTTTTAAAAACTCTGGGATTTATTTATGGCTTATTATAACTGTCTAAAATTTTCAGTTGATCGAATACCTTATAAGAGGTAATTTTCTGATTGTATTTTAGAACACAGCTGTTTTTAGGAATGGACGTAGTGGCACGGTGACTTAATCATTGGCAAACTGCATTTTAGGCAAAAACATGAAGAAAAAAAAAGGAAAACTCGACTGTGGAAGCTGTGTAATATGCTCTCGAATTAAACATTTTTTAAATACTTGAGCCACTGAAAGTTAATATTGAATTTCGTTGTATGTTATTGAAATTAATCTGGAAAAGGTTTTAAAAATAATACTAAAAGAATGAATGCAATGATTTCAAATATCTAACTCAAAAATCACAAAATTTCAAACTTAAGTTTTATCAATTGATATATATTTTATGTTCAAGTTTTACCACAGGTAATTCGATATTTTACTTACTTGGCTACAATTAAGTATTTAGGAAATGAAGTTAATTTCTGATGTGATTTGAAGAATCTTACTTTAGTCGATAGTTCCAAATATCCGATAAAATTCCATGTTAATAAAGGCTTAACAAAACTGACATTGGCATAAGTTTAATGTGGCATCAGTGCGATTAAATACAAAATCCATCGCTTTTCAAACAGTTTTGCCCTATCTTTTTGCTTAATTGATAGAGAAGCAAATCTTTCTTTTAAATTTTTTTAATGCTTTTTGAAAAAAAAATTATTTGAACTTTTACCTGTAGTAAAATCTTACGGGTTACATTTTTCCCTAGTCAAGTATTTGCAGTTACCAATCTAAAGATTTGTTTTGAAGGTTTTTTTTTTTCAATCTTTTTTAAAAGTGTTCATTAAATACATTTGCTTCTCACTTTTCTTTTCTATTAAATTACAGTGCATCAAAGAATTTTTATTTTGTGCTAATTTCTAAAGAAGGAAAATATAAATTATTCATTTAAGACTGGTCACGATTGTGTTTTTTAAACTATCAGAACTTGGGCAAATCTTAAGATTTTTTTTTTTTTTGCAAGCATCCAGCAGATTCCTGTTTCACAGATATATATATAAATGTCTTTCGTTCATATATCTATATAGATTTGTTTTTCCTGCTTGTTATATAAGATTCGAACAAAAAAAAAGTTTTTCCAGATTGTTTTGTTCGTCCTTCTCTTCCCACCACCCCCTGAATTTTTTTTTTCTTCCCGCGAAAAAAATATCATTTCGATTATGTTTTTATGAGGGAAGTATAGTTTAGGCAGGAGTTTTGTTACATTATTTTTCTCCTCGTAAGCAGTCCAAGATAGTGTAGTAGATAGATTCTTCGTCGAAGTATTGACGATTTGGTCCTGGTATTTCCGCAAAGCTAAGGAAATATATTTTCTTGAGCAGATTTTCCCGTAAGTGGCTCAGCTTCAAATAAATCATTTTGTTCAAAGCATTTTATCCAATTGCTTAGGTTTTTTTAAGTCCAGAATTGCTCTCGGATTGCTTAAAACTCTGATCCTGTAATAATTGATAGAATTGGTTATTTGGAAGATGTTCAATAAGCCTTTAACACTGATCACAAAAGTTTAAATTTCATTTTGATTGGATAAATTCAGTGAATTATCTGAATAAGTAGTGTTTGAATTATATATAAACTGAATTTAAATACTTTTCATTTATTTCATTTTATTACGTTTAATGAGCTTGAATAATTTAATTTGCTGAAGAAGTATTGGATAAGTTGGTTATAATCTATAGAAGAAGTATTGAATAAGTTAATTATATCTTCTTTCTATTCTCCCCTTTTCAATATTTTTATTTCGATGTCTTGTTTGATTTTTTTTCACAACATATTTCGAAATATTGTTTTGCTATTGTTCGAGGAACTGTCATTTTTCCTTGTGTTTTCCAATAGCGTGAATGGCAAAACGCTGTTCAAATCGTTATGAGAACGCCAAAAACAAGAAAATGTATTCTTTATTTTAACTTTTCATCGAGATGATCCTTCAGTTTTTGACCCAAAAAGTAATTACAAATTCTGAGTTGTTTTGAGTCAAGCCTTTTTTTCTGAACGGTTAAACATATTCGCTTTTCTAAGGTGCAGTTTCAAGAAACTGCACGTGAAAGCCATCTCAGATCTTTTTTAAACTTGTATTCATTCCGGGTATTTTATTTGATATTCACGATTCAGATTTTTCTATATTTTACATAATTATGCTATATTTGATAACATTTGAAATTCCCTTAACTCATTTGAAGATATTTCTTATTCAAAATGAATAAAAGTCCAAATACGGAATGCATTTAACCAACAGAAATGAAAGAGATAACGCTTTAAATTGAATGTTTAAAACTGCTCGGAATCATTCTTTGTTGAATACATTGATCCTATCATTATAAAAGAATCATTCATTGAAAGATAAAATGACATCAAAAGGAATGAGATAATGCGAGGTGCATTTTCAATTGGGATTGTTACTCAATAACTGCATATCGCATCGATCTAAATTTTGTAATTGTGATGCCATTTAAATGATTCAGACTTTGATTTGATTGAGATCTAAGCATTTGAATCAGATTTCTTTTTCAACTTTGAAAATATGAATTACATTTATTCTGAAGCGATACTTGTGAATTATTGAATCTCGATAATTTCATTTCTATACGCACAGTTTTGGGATTATTTGAACTTCTGTTGATTTTAATATACCGTAGCTTTTCTTGTTCTAAAACGGTTTTAAATATGATTAAAACTTACTAAAAACGATTTTGGATGCAATTAAATCTAACTAAAAATGGTTTATATTTTGGAAGGATGCCTTCTATCGCCCTTCGGTATTCTGCATCACAAGAAAAAAAAACATTTAAAAAATAGTTTTAAAAACTTATAATGAGGAATTATCAGCTAATGAATACGCATCTTAATTCCGCAATTTTTACTGGAAAACCAGGAGTCGTGATTGTAATTAATTGGAATCGTAATTTAACTTTGAGACAACGTAATTTGAATTGCATATTAGCACTTAATTTGTCGCAAAGGAACAATTTTTGACTGCAGAAACCGATCCATCTATGTTCCCTTAATTAGAAACAATGATTCTTAGTAAAAAAAGAAATCCTATTAGGTGTATAAGAACTTAAGTCCCTTCTTATGTCGAAGCTAAAAGAAAATAGAGAAATAATTGTTTTTCAGTTTGATTTATATCAGTAATAACTGGACTCATTTACAGTTGTTTTTAATATGAACTATATTAAAACAAAGAAAATTATATGAAATTATCGAAACAAACGGCATTGCAATTTGTATTAATAATGTTATTGGACAGAACCGAAACCCGATCTGACGCAGTAAAACACGAATGACAATGTGAACATAGAAATATAAGCATAAAAACGAAGTATTTTTAGTTTTGGTTAATTTCCGACAGTTTAAAATTGGTTATCTCAACTTTCATTGCATAAATAGACTGAAGCTACACAATTATAGAATTTAATGATTGCTTTGTTTGAATGGATCTTTGCAGTCTTTCGGAATCGACTGGAGAATTTCTGTTTTGAAATACTTTTAGTGAAAAAGGTAAAGTTATTAATATTACAAATATATTTTCGATGCGTGAGTGTGATTTTATCTTTACAAGATAATGTTAACAACTCTTTACAAGAGAACACACAAACAATCTTGAGATTAGAACAAGAAAAATTAACTGAATGCATTTCTAGTTAAGTTACAATATGTTAAAGTTACAATAGCTATGGCATCCTTGAATGGACTTTAATAAACTTTATATAAATTATACATTACCTCAAACATTATCAGAAACAAGTACATTAAATATTTGGATTAACGAGCTTTGTACTTGAGCTTTGCTTTTTTGTGGCAATATTATCTTAAAGCTAGTAAATAATACTTTTTTTTAATTCCCTGCAGTTTAAAAGAATTTTGAAGTCGTATGTTTTGAATTTATTAAATTTTTATAGACAATGATATAGACATTTTCATTTCTGGTATTAAGATTTCTTTTTTATTCTTTATAGCAGAATACTTGCTAAAGTGTTTTATTTATGTAATAAAGAAAAAATCATTTTAAAAATAAAAAACTACGCAAAATGTTTCAAATGAGTTTTATCCATATGAATACAAATATTCGACTCGCGTTTTATCGTCTGCGTGAAATGAGTTTCTGGTACGAAATAAATATTGCTTATAAATTTATATTTCATCCAAACTAGGAAATAATTGCAAAACCATTTTTTTAAATAAAGAAACTTTAATTCAAAATGATTTTGAAATATACCAAAAATTTTACTGCACTCATTTTTTGTTCATTCATATGCTGATGGAACATATCTATGATTTGAAATTCTGTAGTTTCTTTTATATTTTACCTTTTAAAACTTATCATTATGAATATATTTGTATTCATTTTGTATCATCAAATAATAGATTTCTACATGCATTATAATCTTAACGAATATCCTTTGAGCTCCCAAGTAACAGAGGCACCTAAAATGCCATTCGAAACAAAAACAAAAACAAAAAAAAAAAAAAACAAGCCTCCGGAAGTTTTCTTTCTATGTCATGGCTATATTTCTTCCTAGTTGTCCGTTTGAAACAGAGAAAAGCTCTCAGCAGTCATGATAGATGAATCAATTTTCTTCTGCAGTCTGTGTGTGCAGTGCTTGAATCGGGCACTTTTCTTTGATCTTCGCTTTATCTATGAAAGACATTTACTTGAATGTCATATGGGGAAAAGTTTACTAACAGACCTTGATTAACCATTTTTCCAAGCCCCCATTTATTAACGAGAATGGACATGTATTGGCTTATTATTAATGGGCAATATTTAGGCGATTTATTCATGCTGAAAATG
>JAPMOR010037468.1:16074-58064 GCA_026543865.1 Argiope aurantia | reverse complement strand
CGCTGTTAGTTGAATGAGCGTCATTTAGCGGATAACCTAGAGCTTTAACTCATTGAAAGCCAACACGTCGCCAAACATCAGTGGAACCTACCAATTTCGGAAATGCATGCTACTAGCCTTAAACACGACGTAAATCAGTCGGTAAAGCGCTGTGATAAATCAAAGCTATCGTAACGTACTTGGATAAAGCCGCCTTCTCTTCACCGATACGTCAGTTCAAAGGCGGGCGGTTTCACGAAACTTATTATAAAACTTTGGGGAACGCACTTGAAGAATCTGATTAGGGAATAGGTTTCTTTTGAGTCCATCGGCCAACTAGATTGAAGAACTCCTTGATGCCGGCGAATCTGTTTGAAATTTGCAGTCGAATGTTCTTTGATATGGATAATGCTGAGGTATTTAGCTAGAAAAATGAATTTAAAATATTCGCTTTGATATATTTGAAACTTCTCTCTACATTTCCTGTGAAAATAAAGTTCAATAGCTCTGCGATTGCACTGGGAGGAGATGGTAAATTAATAATCATTTATACAGTGCAGTAATTAGCCTAGGAGACTGTAAAAAGTCTGTTTTAAAAGTGATGTAAATAGAAGTGAGCGGAAATCATTGAATATTAATAAATAAATTTATTTCAGAAAGAATGAGGAACTCTTTTCAGGATATAGCCGATTCTCAGTAAACCGGCTTCTTGAGTATTCCGGTGTTTATAGAAGGAGTGAAACGTTTTAAAAAGAAACAACGGGAGTGTCTCCCCAAAACTTTCTCGCATACATATACATGGCATATAATAGTTATGAAATATTAATCTTTGGCAGGAATTTTGCATTTTTGATTCTATCATGTAATCCATTGCTAATTTTTTAGTGATTAATTCTTGGCAAGCGGTTAGTAGCAACTGAAAAGCAAATTTTTGTTGTAGACAAATTTGTCCCAACCGATTGAAACAAAAATTGTACACACCTTCAGTCATACATTCCCATAGCAAATTTGATATATTTAAGTCATTGCATTATTAAGTTATCGCGTTTGTATGTTTCAGAAAGTACAGACCGACAAACAGTCAACCCCTTGTTGAATTTGGCGCGAAATTTGATATTTGGCTATTCTACATATGTCAAATCTGTCTACTGAATTTTATCCATCCATCTCTCTTCGGTTATTTAGTTATTCTGAACTTATATTCTAACAGTCTGGCTGACAGACTTTTTATAAATGGATTTTATGTAAATTTGATAAAATCTACAAATTTGGTGGGAAGACTGTATTCCTAATTCCACCCATCTAGCTCAAAGCATTTGAGTTATTTTGGGCGTAAACACAGACAGATGGATAGACAGACTGATAAAATATCAACTCGAGATCTGTATTGGCTTGTATAATAATTATTTACTTCTAATAATATTAATTCGTTGATTTTTAAGAACCGAATTATGCCATTGAAATATGCAGAGCTTGTTATTTGTGGTTCGGGCTAGGCCGTTTGAAACTGACATCCTGCTTTATCTTAAGGTATAGAGAATAAAGAAGAGAAAATACTAATTCATTAAATTAATGTTGTGGAAAATTATATTTTTGTGTTATTAAAACTTTTTACACATTTATTTTGAAAGTGAAGGGTGCAGAAGCCATGACCCAAAAGCAAACTCCTAGTTTTGTGTAGAAGGTTGTTGTAGATCGAATCCCTGAAAATATCAGCTTTATTTGGAGTTTTGGAGCGTCTTAAATATCATGTATAAAATGGCATAAATGGAAGCTGGAATATGAATTGAAATATCGCTTGTGTTACGATATTTTAATTCTAATTTACACTATCCATCCCTAAGTACTCCATTAGTGTTAACTACACACTGGCTATTTAAGCTGACAAATTACTTATAAAATTATGTTTAAATAATACAGACAATTAGTTAAATTATTCAACGGAATTTAATAGGAAATAAACTATTATATCAATATTATCTTTTAAATTTTAAGCTTTTTTGTTTACGTTTAAATATCCTTGGATTCTTTATCGCATAAGCAGTAAAATCGTTTGCACTATGATTTAAAATTGTTGTCATAATTTAGGCCGAAAGATTTCGGAATTCCATCCAGTCAGGGATCGTTTACAAATGAAATAATGGAAATGAATAAATTAAATTGAACAATGTTGCAAATAGATTCCAGAAGAATACTTTTAGATCGGATCAATTGAACTTATTCAAGACGATAATGTTAATCAGACCTTTGCTTCAAATCATTTTACCTTCGGATCGAATAAATGATGTCATGATTAGCTCGTGTCTAATTATGTCCTATTTGTAAAGGTACTTGCGAATCTGAATTAAATGCGTTCGTTGCAATTGTTGCTTGAGAACAAACGACACTATCATTTCGCTTACAAATTTGTCTATTCAGTTCAAAATATTAAGCAACTGTTGTCATAATTAATTCACTATCAATCAAACATTAGTTCTATAAACCATTTAAAAGCTTGTTTATGTGAATGATAACGCTATAATTTGAAATGTTATGCCAGGGCTTAATGAGTCTTTAGGACAGAGGTGAAGTATCTCCAAATATCCCTATTTAATTAGTACACCTTATGATTAATCCTTCTAAAAATCTCCGAACCGTTTGTTCAAAATATAATTTAATTGTTAAGTTTTTTCAATTTAATTGATTTTCTTAAATGTGATTGCTTTCTTTTCTTGAGATTATTAAAATGATTTTATATGCAATCATGTAGCATATTTTCTAATTTTTTTCCCCGTATTAGTTTTAATGGGACATTTAATTAACAAGCCATTTCATCAGGATTTGCACTTTTGAAAACGCAGTTTGAAGTGTCGCATTTATAAAGTATTAGAATTTTAATATTAATATCTGATATTTAAAAATTCTTGATATATGTATTTTAAGGTGCCAATGCAATGAACGAATTCCATCCATCAAGCATTTAATGTAATGGCTTCGAATTTGTTACGTTAATAAATGTTTTTTTTTACGCGTTGTCTTTTTCTATAGACTTGTTTAATTTTAGAAATAGTTAATTCACATTAAAAATATCGATAATAAAAAAAAATATTCACAATTAAAATTAAACGAATTTTGCTGTTTTCAAAAATATTCGAGTGCTTTTTTTTTAATATTTGAAAATAATGTATTTAAGGTGGAACTTTGTATGCTATATAATTTTTTTTAGTTATTTGTCTATTTTTTTTTAAATTGTCTAGTTAAGTTTTTTGTGAATAGTATCACCAAAACTTTATACTGGTTTTAAATGACTTAAACCTACTAAAATAATTTACAAATTTATATCTTTTACTGTCAAGACGAACGCCATGAGATATTATTGATCTAAGTATGAACGGGTCAGCATAAAATCCTTATTATTATTTTTTTTAACTTTCAGTTTATTATTCGTCTATTGGAAAGCAATATCAATGTCCTAATCCTTGGTCTTCTAATTTTTATTAATGCACTGATATATCCAAAACAGTAAATGAAGATTTGCGCCATTAGTTTAAACATACAAGAGCCGAAATTGGTTGAAATTAAGAGTTGAAAGTAATTTTGTTTAATTAGAAGTCTTAATACTAAAAATTAAACGTGCAATTTTTGATAATCAGCTAAACTATGAGACATACCATTGTCGCTCATTTTCACTAGTAGTGTTCTTAATCTTAGAATTGGACTTCAAAGATCATCGGAGTTCAAAAGTTAGATTATTATAAATCATTTTAGGATCTACATCTGAAAGCCCTTAGTTTCAAACACATAAAAAAAAAATCAGAAGAATCGAGTCAATTTCTTCCGAAGTGCTTTGAGGGGGTTTCGATTCTTCTAATTTTTGACGTCCCATTGGTTTACTATGGGCGTATTTTGTCCCTCGTATCATTTGCAGAAAACCCCCTGAAGAGCATTAATTGTCCCCTGATTAGGAGGCTAAAAGAACGTGGAAGATGCAGCGGTTATATCGAAGAGAAAATGTCCCCTTTCACTGCAAAAGTTTTCCGCGTCTTTTCTAATGTGGCTAATGACATCGGAGGTGTCATTAGCGATTAAATTATCCACTGTCGATAAGCGCTGCGATAAATGGGGTCTCCATCGTTAAAGGAACGGGTGACTCAATTGAGAGATTTTCACTTTTCCTATTTTTTACGAATGTATTCGAAATCGTGAATTCGAATAAAATGTTCTCTCTTTTCGCTCGAAACTCTTCCCCGCTTCGATATGACCCTGGAGTCTTATCTTATTCAATTTGTTTCGAATGTTGAATTAAAGGTGGCAATGATGTTTCGAGTTGAAGAATTTTTCATGCAATTCACTTTCGCAGATTCAACCAACTCCATTTTTCCTTCGCTGTTCTTAAATCTGAAACACTTAGCTCTAGTTAAAATTCAGAGCTTTAATGCAGTCGAGCCATAGATTCTGCTTTAGATCCGACTTTCTTTCGGCTTTTTCGTAAATGCATTCGGCACTTAGCAAGAAGATGGCTAGTTATTTTATCTTGAGAACGAGCTGCTGTACGTGAAAGTTAATTTGCATGCATGACTTTAAACATTTTTATTAATTCTCCACGCAAAATTTATTATAAAACGTTAAAGGATTCTGTCATATTTTAGTAAAGAATTAATATAATTTTGTACATTGTTTCTAAATTAATTCTTGTTTAAAAAGAAACTTTCTCGCTATTCAGTTTCTTTTAAATTTGGATTTTACTTTTTAAAATCTATTCCGAAAGCATTTGGGATATTTAGATGCCGGGTGTATTAGTTTATATATATTTATATTTGAGTGGATTATTTTTTGCTCATTAAATGTATTCAAGATGCTATCCCGTGCTTTATATAGTTTTTGTTTATGATAATTTTGATTTGTGTGTGTGTGTGTGTGTGTGTGTGTGGGAATTGAGAAACATTATTTTGATTTGTATTTTTTAAAGAATGATTTTTCTTATTTTTTCTTGTTAAATCGCAAGTAATATTCTATTTAAATGCGGAACCTAACATTAACTAGAAGTGTGACTGAAATAAGCTTAGCCTTTATTTGACCTTTTGCAATAGAACAGCTCATCACTGGCACCATTCAAGACGGTGCCATCATTTTGACGTTTTATTTATTTTTAATTTTGATTGTTAAAATACCTACAGAATAATAGAAATAGAGTAGTAAGAATAGAAATGGAATGGTAAGAATATGCATATTAATTTTTTTGGGAAATTCAACTTAAAGCAATTATATATTTTTTTTCTGGATAACAAATAAGTTCTTGTATTAGATGAATAATTATGCATCGAATTATTTTTCCGAGTGCAAAGGTTAACACTGTTTTCAGGGGAAAATAGAGGCATGCGGGTTGATCGTATTTATCGCACACTACATTTTGAATGCATTTTATCCTTTCATGCCGAATAAATGAATTGCGAAGTTGATAAAGCTTCATTTAGCTGCAAAAAGGACAGTGTGCGAGCACAAAAAGAAAAGTAAAGCGTAATAAATCTTAAATTAGCAGTCTTTTCAAATTGAGAAACTTTGCGATGGAAATTTGGTTCGGGAAGGTAGTGCCTCACTTCAAAGCAATTAGAAGGATATTTTAAAGCAATTGTACTAGAAAATTAAGTTTAGAATGTATTTCCATCTAGGAAGAAGTCATCGCGATGTCTTTCAACTGTTAATCAGACAGATAACTGTAAGAACTTCACTACGTCATAGAAGACCTTGCTCGCATAATAAACGAATAGTGTATTGAATAGAGTATCTTGGGAACCAGATAGCATTGCCGTTTTATTTTTCAGGAGAGTGCGATTTTCATTACATGGAGCCAAATAGAGCAGACTGATCTTATTTCCCGCGATTTCTAAAACAAGGGTATAAAAACTAGACAATTTTTCTTCTAGTATTACGGTTTGAGATTGCTTAACCTTTTATATCATTACTGTGTCGGAGGATAGATCTAATTCCCTAAGTAGAATCAATTTAAAAATTTTTCTGTATTTCAATACGAGTCTTTTTGTTGTAGGGCGCCTCAAAATCTTTAGATGTAGCTAAATTTTAATTCTTGTCCTTAAAAATTGGGTCTCTAATCAATTTTCAAAAATTAATATCCTGAATAAGTTATTCCCATTTGATTTTTAATTTTAAAAACAGAAAAAAAAACATTCTATTCAAAAGTTTGGTTTTAAATCTTAGAGAAACCATTAAGTGCTGGAGAATAAATTAAATAAATGAACTTATCTACTTAAAATTGAGGACACTGTAGGCGATATATTGCATTAAGATATTGGAATATAGTGCCTAGAATTATTAAGAAAAGAAATTTAATTAAATAGTTTGCTTTAAGATATTCATGAAACGTGCCTATTTCTTACCAACTGTGTCATTTATATCTTACCAACTAGACGGATATCATTTGGCAATAAAAAGATCTATTGCAAGAGGAACATAGAAAAAAAAAAGTGTTTAATAGTGCAAGCCTTTTTTTTTTTACTTAGAAAATTTTTCTTAGTCACATGTTGAAAATATTTGTCCTACAAAAACAAAATAATTTTGGCTATGAATTATCTTCTATGATAAATATTGCTGTCTTATTAATTTCATGAAAAATTCCTCTCAGCATGAAATTTCCCTAAAATTTCAGAAAAATAATAGCATTGAATTATTGCTTAACAATTAACATGAAGAATGCTGATTGTTGCCACTTAAATATTTTGACAAAATTTGTTTATGAATGATGTCTAAGTATTTATTCTTCAGCGAATGAAAAAAAAAAATTGGACCTTTTCATAATTTCAAAATAAAATAGAATTCAACGTATGCCTTTAGTTATCTTTTTAGATAAACTATAATTTTTGAAGCTACTTGAGAAATATTTATTTTGGGCTCAATATTAACCCCTTCGAATAAAATCACAAGTCTGACTCACGCATAAAATTACTGAATTTTTAATTTCACATCTGCAATTAAGTTAAAGTATTAAATAATTTGAAATGCAAAAATCATTTAAAAACGCTATAATTTGTCCTTAACCTTATATTAATTTAGGAATTAATGATGATTTTTCCAAATAAGATATCTAATTAGGATATTAAATTCGTAGGTCAACGGGTTAATGAAAATGTATTACTTCCCTTCAAATCTTAACTCAAACGGTAAAGGTGCAGAGATTTCGCTGTATTTCTTAGCACTGAATAAGAGAATTAGAGAACAAAATATTTCTGCAAAGATTAGTTTTGATAGCAATATTACATTTATATCATCTGTACATTTCGTGTTTCCGTAATAGAAAAAAATATTTACAGGCAAGTTATGAAATCTCTTTTCTGAAAATGAGCATTTTTTATTATTTTTTAAGGATTCTGAAGGGAACGGATATCATTCGCATTTCACTAACTATAACAAAGGAATTTATTACTGTTTTCATAAAAAAAATCGTGCAGAATTACTTTTTTACAATAACAGAAGATACTGACAAGGAAAAGAAATATATTTTTAACGGAAATCATTACATTTGTGTATATTAAGATTAATTCTAACAAAAAAAATTTGTTTAGCAAATACGTGACTAAAGCCTTTAAAAAATCTCGTAACCCAATAAAACTTCAGATATTCATGATCTGCATATTTCTGTACGCAAAGCTATACAAAATATGATAGGGCAGATAAACAATGATGAAACTAGTAGGCTGTTAATTTTCATTGCAGTTCTATACAAATTTTATAACATAGTTTCTAGACAATAAGAGGCAAGAAGAACATGTAAATAGATTTAATATTTTTGGGATTGAAATATTAACCCCTTCACATACAATGACGAATCTGACTCGCGCATTAAATTACTGAATTTTAATCTGGAATTAAGCGAAAGTATTAGGTAATTTAAAATACAAAAATCACTTTAAAACACTTCAGTATCTCAAATACCCTTCTATTATTACCATAAGAATTAAAATAATAATAAATATCCCAAATAGGTTGTCATAAGAAATTAGGTAAATTCGTAGGTCAAGGGGTGAAGTGCAAAATTTTTTTTATCAAATATAAAAGTCAGAGCAGTGTGGCTAACTGCTTTAAAATGATTCCACTGATTTTAGAAGAAAAAAAGTGGAAGATAAGCGACTTCCCTTTCAAACAATTCGCGGAAACAAACGAATGGGGCCGCTTCACTCTGAAACTTCGATCATAAAATGTGAATCTTCCGTCATAATTACTAATTTATACTTATTGCTGAAGACATGCAGCTGCTTAAAACAGTGCGATGGGGTTGCTTTGCTTACTTTCAAGAAAAAGCCCATTTCCTGTATAATCATTTATCTTACAGTTTATGTTCTTAACGAGGACGTTTTATACAAACTTCTGCTCCTTTATGTATAAACTTCCGCCTTAGAAAAGGAGCAGTGTTCTTCGGTCTTTTCGTAGAGCTCTGTCTAATTGGAACGTATCTGTCGATTTCTCAGAAGAAAAGAATGTCAGATATATCTTTAGAAACTAAAAAATAAAAGATGGCGTTACTATTTCAAATTTTGTATTATTGGTGTTTTTACTTTGCCATGGCCATTTTTTTAACTAAATTTTTATACTATCTCTTATTGAATTGATTTTCTGTCGATTATTTATCTGTGTCGGGTTTAATTTTATCTTAAAATAATAGATTAGATTTAGTTTCTAACACTTATTACTTAAAAATATTTGCCGTTATAAGATGATTATAAACTGCTTTGCTAAAATTTTTGATTAAAAAAAAAGAAATCTCATGTAGGCAGTCAGATGACATCTGAAAAATTTTGTCTTGAACTATGCTATGATGTAATGCTATTTACAACAAATGCAGGGCGTGCAGTGGATTCCAAGATTAAATCGGGTGCGATGTTCTTGGCATGTATTCAGGTAACATGAGTGATTCCATTTAAGGAATCGGATTTAATAAATGAAATCTTACGGGCTCTCTGTTTTAAATATGTTAAGGAAGTATTATAAATAAAATCTACTTAAAATTTAGTAATTAAATAGGCTCTAAAATTAATCAAGAACAATTAAATTTGAATTTCATTACAAATGAGTATTGTTTTGAAGCTTTCATTATAGGCATGTTTTAGGAAAAATAATGAAAGGCAAAAAAAGTTCAGCAGTTTCATTAGCTTCTAATCAATCTGTCAATTTTACTGTCCCTTTCGGAATTCTGCATAAAACTAGGTAAGATCTAAGCACATGCATAGAATACCCTAGAAAATTTCCAACCAGGAAGTATCTTTTCCACTAGCTGTTTCCTTTCGACAAAAAATGAAAACGGAAATACCTTAAAACTCTTGTATCACAAATTCCAAAACATTTTCATGTGTTGGGAGAAGTAAGCGAATCTGATCCACTAATTACATTTCTGCCAATTCTTTTCGTGTCAGAGCACGAGTATGCAACTACACTCCTGGCACATATGTGAAGCCTGTTAATCATTTTAAGTTACCAGTTTCTACTTGAACCTTTCGGGAATATATGCATACCATTCATGCCTTCGCTAAAATTCTTAAGCTCCAGGCTTAGGGCCTCGTTTCATTTTCATGATTCTTTTCCCCAAGAAGGAATTCGTAACTCAATCTTCAGATGTTCCTGAAGGAGAATATTTTTTTTTTTCTTCTGAAAATGGTGGTTAAGCGAGTTAACTAATCCCTTGGAAATACATCACTCATTATGTCTCGTCTTCCCCCGTATGCGTTTGACCTTTTCGTAGTACTTCAGTGCGCCTGGTTTCTTCGGTTTATGGGATCTTCTCGCGATTATCGCAACAGGTTCAGTATTCAGGAATAATTGGTTTGCCTGCTAGTTTCTTTTATTGGAGCGCAAGTTAGAATGTAAACCTTGTTGTTCACCATTTTTGACCACATTTAATGGTAAAGTTTGTAAATGGAGAGTTAGAATTCAAGAGACTCTCGAATTTGTCGTCCATTTTCTGAAGGTTTTGACATATTTGTAAAGTTGTCTTTTGAGAAGAGTAGAAAATCGAAGCTATGTTTTCGGTATATTAATTTTTACAAATTGGCTAGATAATTTTCTTATTTTATTTTTCAGAGTGAGTTTTTGCAGAGCTAAAATTTAATAGAAAATATTTTACTAACCTATTAACTAATTTAAAAAAATCCATTGATTCTTGTCAAGTAATAATATGTTAAAAATTGGTGAAGCGTAGTGCTTATTATGAGTTTATTTTACTGCTTCATTTTAAAGGATACTGATTATTAAAGCCACGTGCCTTGAATTATTAGTCATATTGCTTGAAAGAAAGATATATCTGTATCGGTGCATAGTTTCTGTTGCAATCGGTGCATAGTTGTAGTCAATTTAATGTATAAATTTACTTATAAATGGTAATGGTAAAATGGTAAAATATTCTTTAATCTTTTCAAGTGCTTGCATTTGAAAGACAATGAAAATAAAAATGCTTTTACATTCTTAAATTTCATTGGCATTTCAAGGGGAAAAAACTGAACCATACTCAGTGACATGTTTTTATCATTTTAATGGAAAATGTCTTTCATAATGAAAATGTAGCTTACATTTCATCTTATTTCCAGAAAAATATACATAAAATGCACAGTTTTTTTTAACTTTTACAGTCAGTTTTATAAGTTAAATCCATTTACAAACGGGTGGATTTCTATTATAAAAGTAATATGATTTTTAAATGTGCATTTGTCATCTGCCTACATTTATGGAGCTGATCGAATGTCACAGTTCTAAAAGCGATCTTTTGCATTAAAAGAATGGCTCGTATTTCTGTTTTTAACATAACAAATTTTAATTTCGTGCAAATAATTCAGTAAGGATGGATTTTATTAAAAAGTCGTGTAAGTATCATGCTTTCAATTTTTAAATGTGTTTATTAATGTGATGTCAAATTCTAATTGAATAACGAATGGATGTTTCTAATATAACCGTTGACCAAGATATGGAAAAGATTTGTTTCGTTGTAAAGGTTGATGTTATTAAAAGTCAATACAAGTTAATAAAAAAAATAACATGTTTCTTTTAATATAAAAAGAATGTCAATTGCCTTAAAAAAATTTCATGCAAATACTAATGCAAGTATCTTTAAAAAAAATGTTGGTATTTTTACTAATATTGCGACTTTAATGGAATTAGAAAAATATCTGATGTTGCCTAAGAATTTTTTAAAATATTTTACCGATGTAATAAAATAACTTTATTCCTTCCTTCAGAGTGCGTGTTTCCAGTGAATTACAATATGAAACTTTTTTCTTTTCATTCACCAGACCAATGTTCATGGTCATGTATTTCTTGCTTTATTCATTTTTCTTTCATATCCGTTTTCTAATCTGCGAGCTGAATTTGTTCTGCAACGATGATCTGGAAAATCAAAAATGTTTTTGTGCTTACCCAATGATCCCTTTTCTTTTCCGAGTTTATTTCTATTGTATGTGAATCCGGCTTTCATCTTATGAATTCCATAATAACTAAAAGGCATTTTCCGAGCTTCTTTAAACAAAACATTTTTTTAAATGCGTAATATTTAGGTTATTATATTCTGTTTATATAATTGATTTCTTCAAATGCTTATCTATTTTTTATCATATTATTTTAAGCACACTTTATTGTTCTATGAAGAATTTATGAATTTATTGTTCTATGAAGAATTTATGAATTTATTGTTCTATGAAGAATTTATTGTTCTATGAAGACATTACCATTTGTAGTGTTTTTCAGATAACCATTTGTAGTGTTTTTCAGATAAATCATCTATTTTTTTAGCTTACATAAAATTTTTCAGATATTAGATTCCAATTCATTAACTTGTAAGACTTCTGTTCTGTACATACGAAATGTGTATAGGAAATCTGTTTCATATAAAATATTCTAATTATGATTGATCGTTCAGAGCATACCATAAGACATTTCATAAAAATTTTGAAGTAATCTAACGTGTAGTTTCCAAATAGGAATACTAATGTATCAAATCCTAGATCTTTACTCTTGCCAAATTACCATCTTTAAGAATGGTATCAAATCCTAGATCTTGACTCTTACCAAATTACCATCTTTAAGAATGGTATCAATTCTATCGAATTTTATAAAAATAATGATATAGAAAACTTCTTTTTTTTTTCTTATTATATTTGTAGACGTTATTATATTTTTTCTTATATTTGTATATTTTATAAATTTTCTTGTTCTTAAATGCGAATCTAATGAGTAGTGTCAATAGTAATGTGTTTACTTTTTATTCTAAAAGATTTTTTTAAATTCTTTTTGAATACTTTTCTTTGTTGTAAATCCCATTAAAAAAACTTCAGCTTAATAATGAAAATTTGATAAAACTTATATATTTGAACGCAAATATTTTCAACTACATAATCTCTTTTGATTCATGATGCTTTACTTTTATTTTTCTTATAAATTATCGATGTGAATTAAATGGAAAGCATCAATTCTAGATGGCGATTTTAATTCAGAGGTTTTTAATTTATCCCATTGGTGCCTTGTTTCAGATAAATGTTTGCGACAATAATATAGTTTAAAAATGGCTTCTTACTGAAATTCTATGAATAATGAATAAAAATAAAACATTTGAGCAAAGCACTGCTTAAGTAAAAGTTGTTGATTAATGATTTTTTAAAAATCAAGAATGGTTATGGGGTTTTTTTAAATATGGTTTTTGTAGTATCTGATTAAACCACACTATCAGTCCTTGGAATCCGCTTTTGAAAAAGGTTTCTCTAACTATCTGGAATTAAGGATTAATAATAGACTAAACAATTTGTCAGTGGTTAGCAAAAGTGCTACAATCTTTGATGACAAAAGTGCTACAATCTACAACATGATGCTGAGAAAAATCATTCAATTCTGGCGATGATCATGCTCCTCGAATTTGTAATGTTTGCATGTTAAATATATTCATAGCTTAAAACATCCGGGCATTGAATCATGTAAAATGTAGGCTCAGATGTCAACCTGAACTTTGACAACAAGCTAAAAGTTTGAAATCAACGCTCAGCTACTCTTTTGTATATTTCAAATGTGTTATAAATTACGTCGTCTTCAATTTACTTAGTTGGACAAGGTAAGACTATAAAATTCCATTTTTAAATACATAGTATATGTCTGTTCCAGTTGAAAGGTGGAAGACCTAAATTTCTTCGCCAATCGATTCGAATGGAGACTGTTTTCTCCATGCTTGAAGCGTATCATAAAACTTAATACCCATCTTTTATTCAGAAGTTCTACCCTGACTAAGGGAGGATGCATTCATTTCCTTTTATGATCATATGCTTCCATTTTTCAGATGAGAAAATTCATTTACATTAATCACTGTTAATGGCAAAATAGACTCCGTTTTACGGTTTTAGCACGTCAAGTAGAGGTCATTCAGCAATTATTCTTGATGTAGTTCAACTACTTTGAGTCCTTTTTTTCTTTCTCCCCCCTTTTGTTTTCTTTTCACCCAGACTGCAATAACTGTTTCGTTTGCAGATAATGTACCGAAGCCAAGGGTAGAAATTTCGTGGAAGGACTTAAGCTTTAATTATAGAGCAATAAAAATGTAATTATAATCAAGATATGTGGCTCATTTGTAGCTGTTTAGTGGAGATGCAATTTAAATAAAGTTGTAGTGAGAAAGTGTAATGTTCTTTCTTTTTTAACTATGAATATGGTCGATCTAATTTTTCTTGCACGTGTTATTTATATTGTTTTTAGGCGGACAAAAGTTTGGGTAATGAACGAAACTATATTTAAATCGCATAAAAAAACCTAAAAAAAATACATTTCTCATACGTAATAAGGTTTATTTTAAATTGGACTTCGTACTTTGGCTTTGAAATGTGCAATTGGTTTTTTGGAGTTCACCATATAATGAATACAAATAAAGGAAACAAATATGGCTTATATAAAGAGTGCTAGATATCATTTATTAAATTATATGAAAAAAGTATACATAACTTATTTAAAAAAAAAGTTTTGAAGGCACAAAAAAAAACTCGGTTTCAGAATTTTATCATGTTTTTCTCATTTGGTTACTTTTGAACAAAAATTTTTTTCAATCAAGTTCTTAAATTAGGTAATCAAGGTGGTTAAGTTTTATCAAGTTGTATTTTTAGGCATAAGAGTTCGTACTTATCAAACTAGAAAAACATATGAGATGAATATTTAATGATAAACACTTTGCGAACATAATTTTTATTTTGTTAATCATATGATTAAAACAATAAGACTAAAATAATCATTAATATTTGAATGCATTTTCCCTACATTTGTTAAAAAGACTTTGAATAAATTGAGTCGTTTCTGCAGAAAAAAAGGCTTAGAAATTTATTTTTCTTTTACAAATAATATTTTACGACATGTTTTCACTGATTGCTATCAATATTATCTACATCCGAAACTTGTAAAAGTGTGCATATTTGTATTCGATTGCTTCTTATTTGCTTCTTATTGCTTCTTATTTATTACTTACTTCTAAATTTTAATTTCGACAATCATTTCCTGAATTAATTTATTGTTATTAAAATTGTAAGATCCCAATGTATATTTTTAAAACTTCATAAATTCTCAAATCCTGTAGATGTTCTGCCTCTGGAATTCTTTACTAAAAATCTGTACAATATTTTTCTAAAATTCTTACTACGAAGACGGTGATGGTATATTAATTTTATTATTATCCTAAGGCTGATGCATTTTTCTGAAATATTTGAAAAAGAAAATTGAAGTATGCATTTTTTAACTTAATCATGAAGAAAGTTTTTCATATATTTGGCTTTTAAATATTCCGCAGCTGGAATTCTTAAATGTTTGCAAGCGATATAAATGAAAGCAGGTTTTTGACGACACTTGCATATCCACCGAAAATATTTCAAAAAGAAATAAAACACTTATCCTCATTAAAAACTGGGAAATGCAGAATAGGGCGAAAAGGCCGTTTGAAAAAAATATAATAAAGTCCTTTTTGATATTCAAATTCCTGTAGGATTTTCTTAATTTAAATAGTTTCATGGCATTTTTAATACATTTGAGAAATCTTTAAAATTAGTTTTTGTGTTTTTACCTTATACCTAAGATTTTAAATGATTCGCATGGAATTTTAGTGTAGTTTTCGCAAGATTTCTATGAAGAATAAAAAAAATTATTAAATATGCTTTACGTAATAGTTTGGAAATATGTCGGTAACCAAATATTGTATCGTAATTTGAAAATTGATCGTAGAGCAACTTTATTTTGGATTGCTGGTGTTTCTAGATTTTATTTGATGCGAAAAGTGTTTTAATAAAAAGAAAAATAATTAAAATGCATCTATGCTGGAACCGGCCAAAATTGTTAAATTCTTTTTATACATTGAATCTGCAGATATTTCGCAATGGTGCTTGCAAAATTAATTAGAAAGTCATTATATCCTCGTTAAAATACCTATATTTATGAATTCAGTCTTATTTAAGTTTGTATTTTTTTTCTCTGAGAATTTTTAGATTTATTATTGCAAACTATGTACATTTTTCTAAAACAAATACTTACATATTTGCTCTGTTTGCAGTAAAATGAACTTTACATCTGTCCTAATAGCTAATTGAACGTATTGGATATAATTACGAAGTTTACGACACTTCTTCTTTTGAAACTGCATTTCAGAAATATCATCTCACAACTACTAGGAGGAAAGCTGATTAGATCATAAAATATTTCCAAATATATATTTCTTTATCTGAAATTTCTTTTAGTCATAGTTTCACATCTTATAAAAGTCATGATTCTTGATTCTTTCTCGTTCGATGCATAGAAAAGTATGACTCTGAATCAAGTGCCGAATGAATTTCTTGTTATAGCAATGCAGTTAAAGATAATTGCATATCTGGTAATGTTACGCGGAAGGAAGCATCTTAACCTATATATACAAATTTTATTTGCAGCTCTTACAGCTTATGTAATAGTTTCCATAAAAACGTGATAAAATAATGATTAGAAGTCTTGGAATTGCTTAACTCTCTGACCCTCAAATTTACTTAACTTCCTAATTAGATGCAAATCCTTATTTGGAACATATATTATTATAGGAATCAAAATAATAATAAAAAGGCATTTGAGACATTGAAGCCTTTTTTTAGTAATTTTTGAATTTTAAATTACTTAATATTCTCACTTAAGTGCAGATTAAAAATTAAAAATGCAGTAATTTATTGCGCAAGTTCAGACATGTCATTGTATGCCAACGGGTTAAAACAGAGAATTGTGGGCGACTCCCTTTTTTACTTAGGATGGCAACTATCAAATATTTTGTTGCTTATGTCAAGCAATAAAAGCCACAAATCAGAATTTATTTCGTCTGTCTGAAGTGCTTTATTTATACTGTTTGTACAGAAACTAGTTACTTTGAAACGGTTCGATCTACAAAGACAGGAACATCTCTAAATTATTTTAACTATTTTTTGCATGGCTTAAATAGCAAAGATCCACTCCCTTTGATTCGGCGAATGAAAAAGAAAAATAATGTCCTTATTAAATTTGCAAAAATAAAATCTGAGTACTTAAATCTATTCATGTCAGAATTTATTTGAATGGATCAGAAAGTTTGTCATAGGAGGAAAAAAAAATCTTACCAGCATTTAATATGGTAAAATATTAGTTTCATTGCAATAAATTGCATGATTTTGATTGAGCGATCTAAAAGAAGTTGTAAAACTAAAAAAAAAAAAAAAATGCCTAAATTATATTTCTTTAGATTGATTTTTTGACGATGGTAAAATTCAAGAAATTCTTTCGTGTTCATTTCCATATTTTAGTCCATACTAAATCGCGAACTTGTTCTATTTGAACTCTTCAAAAGAGATTTATTTATTTATTTTGTTCCATTCAAGTGAAGAAGACGTGAACGGAATGACGAGAGAGATGTCGGTTGGGTCCAAAATGGCTGCTGTGAGGTAATTTGGCTTGCCAAAGAAATCTTTCCTTAAGCTTTTGAGAGATAGTGGCGGGGAAGGGGATAAGAGTGAGAGAGATGATGAAAAATTGGCTGACACGTGGCTTTTTCGGCTAGTGATCTTTGTACTTTCAGGGGTGGTCATGTTTTGAAGCAGTGGGGAAGCTCAAACAGTACAATGAAGGGTTTCAAAATCGATTGTATGGTGGTTTGCTGCTAAATCGATTCAAGGAGGTAAATTTAATCGTCTTAATTGAGTGGGATTTTCAACAGCTGATGGGCTTTTTTTTTTCTTTTCAGAATTGCTTAGAGGAACTTTATTAATTTATTTAATAAAGAAACGCTTTAGGTGGAAAATAAAGTAGGAAATATGAAACATGGGTGGCAGTTTGTGGCAATAACGTCAACTTTTCATTACCTCGCATAATTGGCGGCATTTTTAATTCATTCCGAAATGGCACGTGAGCAAAATAATTGTATTTCAAAAATAAATATTATTAATGCTTTTCTCATGTTTATGGAAGCTATTAAAGGTAATACTCTATTTTTTTTTTTTCAATTCGCATTAGATTTTTATTGTTGAACTAAATACGGTCTTGTAAGCATCTTATTAGATAATCAAAAACATTAAAACATTTAGCTTCAATGTGCTATTTATTATTTAAATAGACCCATTTTTTAATATTATTTGTAGTCGAAACTTTAATCGTTGTCGTCTCGATTTTTTTTTTCTGTTCTTGTTTTTAATGCATTAATTTTCTGTACTTTTTTATGACATGTATAATCTTGCTGTCTGTATTGTAAACTATTTTTTTTTCTACTCATAATTTAATTTTAGTGTCGTTGTAAAATAAAAATAAAAATTTAAGTCTGAGACTGGAGTAGTTTCAGAAAAAGTTTTCAGTTATATTCAGAAATGTGCTCGCATTATTTATTTGAAACTGTTTTCAAAATATTCTTTTAGATACAGATAACAGAAATATTAAATTATTTTTTAAGTCATTTTTCCCTAATTTTCAGGAAAAATATTTTCCATTTTGCTATAACAATCGATTGCATGATGCTTTAACTTTTCCGAATATGAAAGAAGTACAATTTCAGTAATGAAAACAACTGGGATTGCTTGAACTGGAACCTCCGCAATTATTATTCAATCAGTTTCCATTCTATTTGGAATAATAAGTACTAACTTTAAAAATAATGATGAATTTTAATGCACACATGCATCAGATTATTTCTACTATTTAATTCATTATTAATATTTCCTTACTAACAGTAACATAGTCTCATTCTCTTTTTTAATGCCTTTTTTTTTATTTACATCTGCTTGCTTTTGTTTTAAAAACTGTTTATAAATTCACTTATCACTTTAGTATTTTAAGCTTTATTCATAGAAATTCGAATTTCTAATTTAAATCATTATTTAAAATGCAGATAATTATCAATATGCATGCCAAAATATTTGCCGTCGATTATTAGGTCATTTCATTTCCTTGCTAACAAATCTAATTAGTATAAGAATTGCTTACAAAAATTCCGAAACAAATAAAACTCGACTCAAATTAACTTTAAGAGTAGTTTAGTTTTAAGAATTGAATTTATCATGATACGCAATGATTGAGAATATTCTATGCTAATTGAGTTAAGACTTTAACATCTATGAAATAAAAGTAGTAACAATGATAAAAGCAGAATGGATTTGAAATAATTCAAGCATATTAATAAATATTAGCTAATTGTATTTTAATGAAGCTGAAATTTTCAAAATTCAGTTTTATCTTCCATCTTTATAATTTTATTCGCCCTAATTTGTTTTAATTAGTATAAAATTAACGATCGAAGCTGATTTTTGAGGCTCAGTTGGAGAGTAATAAAACTATTATCATAATAATCATGTTATAATTATATAAATAACTTTATTTCAAATTTATTAAAAAGATTGATAAGTATAATTTTTTCTGTCTTCTCTGAATGTGGACACGAGTTTATTATTCAAATTTGAATTGAATCTGCGCATTTATATCATTGCTATAAGATTTATAAGATTCTGTAGCATTGAAAACATTAACATGGTGAAATCATGACCATAGTTTCCTGCGAATATTTTTAACAATTTGCTCATTTATTATTTCAATTTAAGATCACTAATAGGATCAAGAATGCTTTGAAGTTTCTGAAAATAATATCAATAATAAATTAACCTAAGCAATCCCGTACATGCTCTAAATTTTTACTGTATTTGTTACCTTATCATTCTATAAGTAATTGTAATTTTTGAAAGATTCTATGCTCGCGTCCGAATTAAATATATATTCTGGTGCAATTCCATAAGAATTTTCTTTCTTTTCTATTTTTTTCCGTAAAGGGTATATAGAGCAGAGATTATGCAATTGCAACCTATCATGTTATACCTTCACTTATAAAATGAC
The DNA here is from genome assembly GCA_026543865.1 of Argiope aurantia. NCBI lineage: Eukaryota > Metazoa > Arthropoda > Arachnida > Araneae > Araneidae > Argiope > Argiope aurantia. The sequence continues at coordinate 38,741 of JAPMOR010037468.1, read as the reverse complement.
ATTCAAATTTTAATTGAATCTTTACTGTTTGCTACTGCGAATTCTAACTTCAATTAATCAATAACAATAAAGCAGTTGCGAAGAATTTTATTGGTTACATTCTGGTGAAATTTTTCCTGTCAAATCCTTAAATCAATGAAATATTCAAATAAAGCTCTTGCAAAATTCCTAACTTTGTAACAGATTTCGAAAGGGAAGTAAAAACCCTTATCTTGCACCCTTACCGTTCTTTTTACTGTTGCATCGCATTTGTGCTTTGAAATTGTGGAAGTTGAAACATTTTCAAAAATGAATTTTTGGGAAACAGTTGATTGTATGCTAGAAGAGTGGGAGGAAGGGGGAGGAACTCACGACTCCTGTTTGCGTGTTGCAACTGCGCAGTAGGCACACCTGCTTTTCCATAAGTGTGAAGTTGGCGTGAGCGATTTGACTTTCACTCCCAAGTGCGAACTGCATGTGAACAAGCCATTAACTAAGATTATGTTTATAAAAACGCCAGGAAAACGCTTTTCCATAGTTCATTTTTCGTTTTTTTTTTCTGACTTTGTTGTTTTGAAACGAAGAAAATGGATTTTTGTTTTCTTATGTGCTTTATTTTCATAAACTAAGTATTTAATTATGAAAAAAGAAAACTCTTTAATATTCCAACTTTAATGGGGGGAATTTGCAAATTAAAAGAAATGCGTAATGTTACTAGTTCCGATGCAATAAGCTGCAGTAGTTTTCATTGAAGACGGAGCATACTTAAGTTTAAAAATGATATACCATGTGAAATTTTGCTTTTATTTTTCTTACTCTTAAGCAATTCCTGGGGTCATTTTTTTTTGTTTGTTTGTTTGAACTTCTCTTATGAATTACAAAAATTACTTTCTCATAATCTGTTTCTATTTTATTTTTATAAATATTTTGTTTGCTATTTGATTATCGTCCGATGCGCCAAACGTTGAAAGAATGTCTGCTGGATTTCATAAATAAAAATGAAACACTGAGTTGTTTTTTGACCACATAAATTGTTATTAAAGAATAAGGTTGAAAGTAAATCAGTCGCATAATTATCCTTACTCGCATAAGAAATCTTATTGAGTTAGTAATGACTCTTGCACTCCAATCAAATCTGATAATTAATCTTATTATAGTAATATCTTCAGCTTATAAAATAAAGTTGTAATATTTTATTTTACTGGAAACCAGATTGCATACTATTTAAGTACTTAATATTTACAGAACAAGATTATTTTTTTAAACTTCAACACCATCTATTTCATAGTTTCATGTGTAAAGCATGAAGATTTGAGAGTTTGTCCTTTTCTCTTAAAGTTTATTTTGTCAAAAGGGGAAACATTTTATTAGCTATAGGTGAACAAAATATTTTTTACTAGTCAACTGCCATGTAAATGGATCGCACACATATAAAGATTGTACTTATGTTCTATCGTACAAAATTATTCTTGGGTAATATTCGAGTGAAATATTTCTAACAGTTACCGATTTATTTGCCATTAAATAAATCAGATTGTTGCAGACTGAAATTTCTGTCAACTCAAATATCTTAGTATTAGTGTGATATGGAAGTTTGGAGAATGAGATGTTAATTTGCCGCCATTTAGCTTCGAATTGAAATTTAATAATTCATTCCCAGTAGCCCATGACTTTGCCTTAAGGAGAAAAAAAAATTAGTCAAGTGACAATTGGAAAAGGGAGGAAAATTTAGTCTACAAGAAAAAGAAAATCTTTGGAGGCCTTTACTAAATTAGCATCAGTTATAAAAGGAAATTAGTAATAAATGCTAATACGGATATGGACAAAAATTTAGTGTCTTTTTTCGTCATCAAACTCAGTTAGACCTCAACAAATTTTTTTCAAACTCAAATATTGAGTTCCAGTCAGCAATCATTAAGTTAATCATGAATCTTATTTCAAGAAAATTTCTATATTCTATGCAATATAAATCGTCATGTATAGCTTTTTATATGGGATGTTTTTCAGAAAAGAAATTGGAAAACGTTATTTTTTAATTGGTTGAGTCTCTCAAATGGGATTGCATATGTGAAATGGCTATTTAATCATTACATATATTATCTAAGCATCCATTTTTAACTTTTTATAGTCATACAAGCAGCATTGATCCACTCTTTTTCACTTTCCCAGCCTGAAATAATAATAATAATAAACATATACCATTAAAATACGCGCACCAAGCCACTATTTCCAATAGACAGATAGCCGCTTATCACTTTTATGAACGCTCAGTATCATAAAACTGTGTCTGAAGCAGACGCCTTTTATTTTTATCTTCTGCTTGTTGAATCTGGAGTCATCTTACTCCTTCAGCTACGAGTCTTTTCAAGTAATTCTTTAAAAACTGAATATCATTTTGAACAAGTTTTATCAGTTGGATGTTCTCTAACAAGTTGTACCCGCTGAAAGATATCCGACTCCGCTGTTTTGACAGTAGCTATCTCTCTTTGGTTGACACAATAGAGGAAACTCCCTAACCTGATTTATACCATTTTGAACATCGGAATAAGATTCTCTTCTTCGTCTTTTATTTTCTGGGAAGCTGTCTCCATACTTTTTTCTACTACTTGATTTTTCTGAAGATTTTATCGTATTGTTGGTCTTATCTATAGCCTATGATGAACTCATTAGGCAGAAAAATCATATTTCATATAAAAGCGCTGTTGAGAGAGAAAGTTGACTTTTCATAAGTTTACTTCTTAAAGTTTACATTAGTGTTTTATATGAAGGTCTAACTCATGAGTATATTCAGGATTAAATATTTTCACCTCAGCACTTAAAAGGGTTAATTAGTTGAGGATGAAAGTAATCAGAAAATTTTGAATTTTATATTTATTGCGTGTGTTTACTATTTGGAGCTCTTCTTGGAACAAGCGGGCATGGCTGTGGTCTTTATATTTCCATTAGCTTCATTATATTATATTGATTCCATAATAAAATTACTCTGACTCGTATTTAAACTCACATAAGACAAGAATAAAAAAGTGCTTTGATGTAGTCTAAAATCAATTTGATCACAAATGTTTAAACAATAGCAAAAAATGGTATCTAATGACAAATTCGATTTAACTACACTATTTAAGCTATGCTATTCATGCTTATCATTCAACTTTGGTATAACTATTAAGAAAAAGTCTGACTCGTGTAAATCTTCTTCTAAGTTCTTTCTAGAGGCTTCAGTTTTAATGCTTATTTTTTGCTGTTTATTGCAAAATACTTCTATGTATTCAGCTTCGGTTGAATGATTGTGAATACTTATTTGATTACTTTTTGAAATGAGATTCAGCGAGAAAATAACGCAATCAAGCGTTATTTTCTTGAACGTGGGTTTTCGTTGACTGCAATTTGAAAAACATTTTCGTGTGACGTTTTACCTTTTAAATACCTTTTTCTCCTCATGCTTTGATTTTAAAATTTATTTATCACTAAGCAATCAGAAAAAAAAGCCTCAAATTCAAAGCAATTTATAATTTCAATCGGATGAAATTTTAAATCAGTGAAGTAGACTGTTTATTTAAGTTGCAAAATATTTGGCGTATATATTTTTGGCGTAAAATTTGATCACTGTTTCATCCTGGATGTTTTGTTATATAACTGTTTGCTTGCCCGATACATAATAATTTTTTTTTCCTGCTTTTCATATACTTGGTAGAGGCGCTTTCCTCGTGCCTCGGAATTTTCGAAATCTATTCATTGGGCATCATAAAGTTAATCCAACAGTGAATTGACGATATTGGATATGGAAAGGAGCTTCAAAATAATATTTGCCAAAATTCGTCAGTGTATATACATTTAAAAAAAAATTGGGGATAATTCTTTTAAAATTTTGTATTAAACTGAAGTGAGTAGGTGTTTACGATCATTTTGGCGATCTGTGTTTTGATCAATAATTCCATCTTAAGACTATATACTTGACTTATGCCGATTTCGAATGAAATGCCCCGAATTTACCAGATTTTGTTTGTTTCATTTTTTAATTTATACTAATTTTTTTATAAAAATATATTAACTTCATTTAAACGAAAATAACTAAAGGATTCTCTTTGCTAGCTTTTAATGCGTATAACATATAATCATTCTGTTTTAGAAAATATTGAGTTTTAGTATCGTAATTCTTTTGGATACTTATTAATTTCCGTTTTGTGTAGATTTTTGCTATCATTATTGTCAACATAATATGTTGTTGAAGTAGAATTTGCATAAAAATTGCCGTTGGTAGTGAATATTTATAATTATCAATAAATTAATAAAACTATGATAAGAAATTAGCAGTGGCGAAATATTTTATTTCCTTCCTTTATTACTACAAATATTTTGACAATTAGAATTTTTCGTTGTCGAAAGAAAAACGTTACTCTTTAAAAAGTATCCGTATTTTGTTACTACACAATCTTAAAATATATTCCCAATATCCAGTGCGTCTTTTAATGATAGTGAAAAAATTTGGTCACTTCATCAAGCGAACGAAAGAAAAAAAAAACTGGTATACTGTTTAAATATAGAAATTAAATAAAATCACAATCCATCTGAGGCTAAAAACCTTTCTCTCCAGCACAAAAGTAGTTCAAGGAATGAATTAAGTAAATTAAGTAATGCCAATGATAATGAATTTATTTGTATACATGAATTCGATAAATCTGAAATCGCAAAAACTTAAGGAACTCCACTATATATAAGCTTTTTAATTAAATCAAATACCGAGGGTAAAAACAAAAACCGATCGAATTTTTTTGAAACTCAACTGTGTAAGCGAACTAATGTAGAAGATTAACATGAAAGTAATAAAATGTTTGTGTACTTATTTCTACTTTCGTAAGTTTTATTCACTAACAAATTTTTACTCTCTTCCAAAAATATTTATTTATCGAAGTATATTATTTTCTCAATAGAAGGTGGGTAGTTAGACCATAAACATTTTTCTTACTTTACCACAATTCTTTTTCCAAAAGTAAATTCTGAAACTATGTTACCGTCACCCCAATAATTAATTTAAGATCTAGAAGAATTGTACAGACCATTGCAACTTGTCAAATGTCCCCCTAGGATGGGGCTCGTCGTTCTTTTTTGCTGCTGTTGTTCTTTAATGCGCTTAGGCTCGTCTCCCCCCCCCCTTTGGTGGCATATAAGAAAGTATGCCGACGTTAAGAGTAATCCCCTTGTAAATCGTGAAAGACTACAGAAGCGAGTCTACTTGTACTTTACGACTAAGGGGTCAGTGTTTCGATCTTTCAGCGTGCGGTCAATTAAAGGTGCTGCCTACCCCCCCCCCCAAGCGCTAGGTCCTTTGATCTTTCCCATTTTCCCCAACGGTGTAACACCCTTAGAGCTGTCAGGTAACAACTCAAGACGTGGGGGCTGATTCCCAATCAAAACACCTTGGTGGAAGCACCTTGGACCCCCCCCCCTCGTACAACCTAGAAGTTGCGAATTCAGTGTCTGCTCTGAATTCTTTCGGTTGAGTTGTGGCGTCAACCAGATGATTCGATGCGCTGGCTTCGAGGATGGTTTTACAAACGTTAGTGAGTTTTGTTTACGTATTAGTCTTAATTCCTTAATATAGTTTATATGGATTCTTACTGAGAAATGTGAGAGAAGCTATCCCCCCCCCCACACACACACACATTTCCTTAAAATTTTTAGCTTTCAAATTTTTTAAAATATTTTTTTTAAAAAAACGATGCAAAAAAATTCTGAAAAATCTAGATCCATGTCGTTTAGTCTAGCGTTAAATTTTGGGTGTTCGCTCTTAATAATTTATTTCCAATAAAACAAATTTTTATTGCGGTACATGTTGTCATGTTTCGACAATAATTTGAATTCAAAACGTTCCCTTTTCTCTTCATTCTTTTGAGTACAAATTGTTTCTTGCTGAATTTTGTTTTAGGCGACGAGTCTCAGCATGCAATTCAGAAGGTATTCGAGAAATTTAAATTGTGAACCAACTCAAATTCATGAATCCAACCTATGTTCTAGTTCGGTTTTGGCATCATTGTTATTGCTTAGTTCACCCTCAATTAATAACATCAGGTTTGACAAATGTAATAATTTAATTAAATGATTTTAAAATACGTAGAAATCTGAATTGGGTGTATGCCAGGAAATTGAATATGATTTTTTTTAAATTTAAATTCACTTTTACCAATACATGTTAGAAATTTTATATAGGAATAGCAGTAAACTGTTTTTAAATTATTTGGTTTCAGTTATTTTCCCCCCTGACCTAACTTTACTGTGGCTTCAATCATTTCATGAGACTAAAAAATTGACTTTTTTTTTTTTTTTTTTTTTTTGCGGAAATAAAAACCTTTTACAAAAATAAAGGGATTTTGGAATTATAAAAAAATTATTTCTAATTAGGAATTTTATCTAAGTTAATTTAGAATGCATTTATTCTTTTCGGATTTCATTACACAGATATTCAAAACAAGATTTGGAACACGATGGTTTGACGTTAAGACCTCGGCTTAGGGATCAGAGGATTCTAGGTTCAAAATCCGGTTCATAGAACCGCCGTGTAAGCGAACCTATCAAATCCATCGAGACCAAACGGCCTCCTATTTGAACGGAGAGTTTAGTGCCGGCTGAAGTGTCGCCCTCGTCCTCCGACCTCGGTTCAAAATTACCAGATCTGTCTAAAAACTCAAGTTTCTTGGAAAAATAAAAGTAAATATAACTTAAATATAACTTTCTTAGAGTGGAAAACTAGCATTTTTTTTTATGAAAGATTTGTTCTTATCTTCGTTCATGTACTGTCGATGTCGTAATGCCTTATAAATTTATGAATCAAAATTTTTGATATCTTTATTATCTACTCTTTTTTTTCAACGTATTTCTACTAAAGCAAGAAGAACTAATGTAATTATTGAAATTAGTGAGAATATTAAACATTTTCGAAACTCATTTCATAAACAGCTTGTTAGAAGTCTTTTCGACCAAATAGAACAAAGTGTAAGAATCTAAAAAACTTTTTTTCACTAACATATCTTCTACGGCTTAGTATATTCCCGCATTGAAGCTTCAAACAAAATTTTACTGCACGGCTTTTCGCGTTGACTTTTGGATATTTTCTGCTCCCCCCTCCCCCTCTTTTTGTTAATCTATCTAACTAAGGTCTCTCTCTCTTTATTTTGTACAGCTTCAAGAATAAAGAAATTGGGAAAACATAAAAGGCTAATCCTTTTGTCTTTTAATGATTTGGAGATGCTGTTAACCAATGATCTACAGTCTTTTATCTTGCCTTAATACCTCTTTAGCAGTGCTTTGTTTTAAGACGGAGAAAAAAAAAGCTTTCATCCGTTGCTATAGCAACGCAGAATGACTTTTTTGGGAAAAAAATATTACATTAAAAATAAATCTGCAATTAGCATTAATTCCTTTATTTTGACAGGATCGTTAAATGGCAGTTTAAAGAGTAATTGGTGCTGTATACACATACAAAATTAGGCTTTTCTTGCTTTCTATTTTTTAAAAAGTTAAAGAATCGATACAAAACTCGGAATAGACCATTCTTCCTGATTAAAAATGAATTAAATATCCTGCGATTTTAAATATTGATGCCCAATCAGTACTTTTCTCGTAATACTATATTTAGGTATATGGCGCTAAATTTGCTATTATAAGTCGCTGAAAAGAAATGCATTTTCTAACATGATTTTACATAGCGTTAAATTTTGAATCATGAAATTTTAAAATAATTACGTATCCTGTGCATAGATTTAATAATAGTAATAAATAAATAAACTGGCTTAGTGAACTGTAAACTAGGCCGAGATTCTTGTGTGGCTCTTTTTACAGAATTCCCTCCCATAAAAATATCAGATACTTTAAAATTGATCAACTTGAAAATTACTTAATTGTTAATCCAAGAACGAATGAAACGTAAGCATCTCCTTTGAATAATTCTAAATAAATTAATAATCTTTCTTCAGTATTAGACATTGAAATATTTACACTAAATTAGATTTATTTTCAACATGATTGATTTATAAGCTCTTGACTTCGATATTGTGAATTCCATATTCAACAGGTATCGTAATATATCTTGAGAAGGAATTATTTATCATGTATTTTAATCAAATTTAGACGCAGTAAGCCTCTGATGTGGTGAATTTATAATGTTTTTATAATGTACCACAATCATATGCAAAAGTTTAAATCCATTCTGGTGTGGTGAGTAAAAGGCGTAGTAGCATAGTGGTCATAGTGGTAAGGCTCCACTTTTTGATTGGAAGATGGCTTGTTTGAAAACCAATTCTGCCAATACTCTATTCCAAACACACACGTTTAAATATTGACGCTTTGAATGTTTACGGAAACTTAAGAATTATTTCGGGGCTGTTTGAATTCAATATTTGAAGCCATATTTTAATGCTCTTTGCATGGATTGCTAAAATGTAAATATGTCGTAATTTCTACTTATCTTCTTTTTTCTTTTTTTTCTAGATAGAAGCTTCCGAACTGTTTCAGCTGCTCTTTGTCTTTGAAAATCTCTTCCGATCTGAATAATCTGTACTACCTTCAAATTCAGGTATTCTTGAATATTATATTTTTTTAGGAATGAAATCCATATTAAGAATCGCTGATATTTTAGATATATTTCGCGTTTGCAGATATTCCAATTTTAAAAAGTAAACTTAAGTCCAAATACCGAATAAAAGTTGTGTTAACATTTTTATTCTCGTGTCTACGTAATCAACTGATTTGATCTCCAAATTTATCCGGTTTAAAGACAACATTAAAGTGAAGCGCTATGCAGTATTTTCATATATTAATAATCCATCTCTAAAACAAGTGTTCGGTTATTAACATTTAGCTAGAAAATGGGGAATTAAATTCTCCCTCGATCAATAAATTTAGTTATATTTGAACCATAATCTCAGAATGACAATTAACCTAAAAGCTTGTTTTCGAACATTCATCGAAACTTTTTCTTCATATTCGTAGTCACCCTACATAATTTTTTGTGTGTGCATATAATGTAGGTGATGGTTGTGCGTTCATTTAATCTTGATTCCAAGATTCTGAGCGTCATTTGGCTACCATGTTTGGATAGGACCCACTTGAAACGAAAGTTCTGAACTTTGGAGTGTTTATATATTGCAGAAAAGTTGCGGTTGATTTTTGGCATTTTTACTCGGCTTTTGGTTTAAGTGTTTCGCTTGCAGTAGGAAGACTGTTCAAGCGTAAGGAAGTGCTTGAGCTCTGAAAGCTTCCTTTCCTCCCTAAAGATCTAGAAGAAACCATCCATTTTTACGAAGCGAGTACATCAACTGACATGACAAGTTGAGTTGCTTGACTCGCCAACAGGTGTTGGGTTTCAAAAAAGTTTTTCGGCAAGCTTTTGTGAGATATTTTTAGCTGTATGTAAACGGTGGGAGTGTTAGATCCTGTTGGACTATTTTTGATCTTTTTGGAGGCATTCCTTTTTTTTACGATATACAATAATTTTTATTACATAGTTTTATCATTTAAACATGTAAGATGAAAGGCGGTTATATGATAAAAAATTTTGAGTATAAATGAAAATATTCCATTATTTGAACACACCTCCGGCAGGTTTATAGATTAGATAAATAAAAAAAGTTTAATACAAATTTTCTTGGAAACTTGCTGTTCAATTTGTTTTTCAAAAAAATCTTCCAATGATATTTTTACTTTTGTCTGTTGTTCTATATCTGTATTTGAAGAACCCGGGTCAATTAAATTTTGATTGCTAAAAAGCAAAAGTAACGTTTTGGACAAACTTATTTAAGCTGCTGATATAGAAATATCCCTTGACATATGTATATGCACATATAATGAAAATAACATTTCGGAAATCGGTAATTTAAAAAAGCTACCCAATATCAAATCTTTTTGTCATCTCAAATTTTTTCTTAAAACTTTATGCTATTTCTTCTTAGAATTTAAAAACTTTTTTATATAAAATTTAATCTTTATTTTATTAGTTATGTGAAAACACGTAGTTGATTACAGTGGATTTAAGCAAGATATGACACTTGTGAAATCGATTGCTGTTATACAGTTCCATGCTTACTAATGGTTCAAAATATGACGCTATCATTTCTTTTCGGCGATTTCAAAAATAGCCACTCTTATATCTCTTATACATACACTTTTGGTCCTTAACTGAACATTTGCACTTTTTCACTAAGAGCATGGGGGTTGAAAATGGAGAAGATCGTCTATTTCCCCAAAAGATATTACTATCAATTGCGCTTCGTTCTTTCCCCTGCAGCTTCTGCAGAAGTTCAAGTGTTTCAACCAGCTGCAGCGGTAGTGAATGATTGTAGGGGAAAAAAAATATGAAAACAAAAACAGTAAGTTTTCTTTTGGATTTCAATGTTAGTTGTTGGAGGTCTCAGCTGAAAACATATTTGTCGTTTTCTAGCACAAAGGAAGTTTATTTTTCTGTTTTATTATTTTTTCTTTGCTTTTATCCTCTATTGAAGAATGACATAAACACCGGGAAATGCTACGTTGTGTGTGCATATATATAAACAGAAGGGAATAGTCTTTCTTTTTCCGTTCTGTTCAGTTGCTCCCCTTTCTTAAATATATCTGAAGAATATTATATTGTTAATCTCCTAAAAAATTCGATTTGTAAGTTAATTTCTAACTACCTCCCCAATCCTTCTATTTACCAACTCAAACTGGATCGAAGATAAATCCTGAATAGGTTTGGTTGATAAGTGTGATTTAGAAGGAAAAAAAAATAACTTTTTTTTCTGGAAATTTGTTTTAATCAATGATATGTAAATTTACATTTCTTATTTATCCTGCTCTCGGTCATTACTTTCTTGGGATTATGTTTTTTGCAATTCGTGGAATTTAGACTTACGTTAAAATGCACAAAACATTAACTTTTTTTAACTTGGTTTGAAATGCTTCTGAAGCTGATCTGTTGAATTAATTAATTCTTGTGGATTTTAAATCTAATCCCGCGGATTACTATGTTCTACTTTTCTTATTTTTGTAATAGTCGATCACTACTTTTCAGAAATTTGTGCTAATGCGTAATTTTTTAAAACTGTTTTGTTCAACCTTATTATATAAAAGGTAATTAAAAAGTTAAATTTTAAAATCGCCCTTCCAAATTAACATTTAAGTGTTGGAACAAATTTTTGTTTTACACGATTTTAAATTGTTTGCAAACTTTTAACCATGTGTAATTAGTCCAAATTTCGGTTAATTCGTAATCTTCTTTAAAATATATATAAAGAGATTTATTGAAATATCTTAACAAATGAAATATTATCAAGTTAGATTTTCTCTTCAACTAATTTGAAGAGTGAACATCGTAAGCAATAATTAGATTTTGAAAATACATTTCTGTGATTCGTTGTGTAGCGTTGTAAAATTTAAACTAATCATTTGACATACTTTATTACCATTTTTTTAAAATTTCTCTTATTTTAATACTTGTCTTTTGATTGTAATTTTAATTCATTTTAAATTAGTGATTTAATGATGCTCAAAAGCAGGCTTAAATCAATCCCTCAAAAACAAACGAATGCAAAAATGATGTTTTTAGCAAATTAAATGAAATAGGTATTCGGTGACAGCAGCGGCTGAAGGCTATGAGAGTCCGTGCCAAAACATAATGAGGTGAGGAATCGGAAGATATTTTTGAGACTTTTTCTTCAGTTTTTTTAATTTTTCAAACTTTAATAATTTAATAGTTGCAGACGATTTTGAAAATAATTTGCCTTACTACTATAACAAATGTTAATAACTTGCGGAGAAAATTAGCTATTGGCGGTTTTTAATAGATTCGTTTCAGTTGATATAATTCCAATTAAAACTTTTGTACTAAAGCAATTTTTACATGAATATATTATATATATTAATAAAAAAAATTTAATTGTTTTCAGTGCCAGCTATATTAACTAGTTAAAATATTAAAGTTGAATTTCTTGCAAGATCTTCCATACCATTTTTGTAAGATCGTCCTACCTTAGACGGGTACTTTATTTAGAATAGTACTTTAGAAGAATACGGGTAGAATAGTACTTTATTTAATTGTCTTAATATAGTGATACTATAAAGTCAGCACAGTAATATCTTAAATGTTTTTCGATTTAAGCATTTATAGTTAAAGATTACCTTCTTTTGACGAAGACACATTTATTTTCGCCGCATAATTAATGAGCTTCCTCAAAATAAACTTTGTCATACTTGATACAAGGATATTATTGTTTATAATTTTTAATTTTATAGGATATAATAAATCATAATGAATATAATAATTCTGTCTGGAATCAAGCTATGGGGAGTGAGAATCAGAATTTCTGAGATAGCAGCTATTTTATCCACTGATATTTATTCGTTATTTTTGCATCATAACAATTGTCTAAAATTTTTCATATAGAATCTTAGAAAAATTTTTAGACTGATTTCACTTATCCATCATTCACTGAAGTAATTTTGCATTGGATACTAATGAAAATGAAGTTCATCTTCACACGTTTTACAGGAAATACTTTTTGAAACTGAAGCCTTTTCTCGGATACTCGAAACGTAGGATATTCGCAACCTATACTCAGTAAGTTGAGTAGGGTCCTTTACGCCAGCCTCAAAATGGGGAAACTGATAGTGTATCCTCATTGATTTCCAAGATAGTGACAGAATTAAGATACAACAACATAAGAGAATAGAGGTCTCATGATAATAATAACTACGAACATACCTTTTATTAATAATAGGTTTATTTCCAAAATGGGCACAGGTGCCAGGTTTCTTCAACGAGATGTAACACATGGTTGATACCTTTCGGTCAAGAGCGTTCTATAAGATTGTTGGCATGTCTTGGACGGCCGTGGAATTAATGTATTCAACAGTATCTTCATTGCTCTCTAGGAGAATGTACTATGCGTAGGGATTTAGATGACCCCTGAAGATATCTAGGTAGAATAGATCTGGTGATTGTATTGGCCGAAGTATAGGACTACCTTTGCCGAAATACGATAAACGTGGAACGTTATTTAATGGCTTGGCGATTGTTGGGCATTGTGATTTTCCGCAATTTTTGAATGATAAATATACAGAAATATTCAATAACTAGTTTTTCAGACGTGAAATAATTTGCTAAGATTAAATTCTGACATTTATTGAGAAGTTCTTCTAATAAAAGGCTTCTTCCGGTATACCTGTAAAGATGACTCGACATATCTAAATAATTTCAATTCGCTCTGCTATTTGGGAAAATTTCTCAGTTTCTGTTGTGGTTAGATACTCTTAAAGAGTTTCTGGCTAATTTTTTACCTGACAACTTCAAGAAAACTCAGTGCATATTTGATTTCTAAATTTTCGGTCTCTGGATATTTTTTGATGTAGCAATTTAGAATTTTTAGATAAAGTAATGTAGTAATTCTGGAGACACCTAAATTTTCCCTATTTTGTTCAAAAATTCTGGATGTTTTTTACAGATGTCTGCCAGATTTCTGTTAGCTTTCAAGTTAGTTCATCTTCTAAAGTTTTTTTTAACTAATTTTGTTTTCCCTCTCATATACATTTTAGCTGAAAATACGAGGACAATAAACATCATGAGTTCAGCTAAAGTGATATCAACTCTAGGGATGATTAATAATCGAGAAAATTTTTACGCAGCTGAAACGCTTAAAGAAATACTGATAAAGAATTGATGGTCAGTAACAAAATCTTTATCTCTCCATTCCGAGCCAGTGTTTAAGTTTCATGAAACGTAACTCTAATACCTCATAAAATGTTTTGGTTTGATAAACTATGCAATTGTCTTTTCCTGCCATAATTTTAAAGCATCGAATCGAGGTTTGTAGTTTATACCAGAAACAGGATTCAGGATAATTTCCTTCAAAATCTGGTACAAAAACTATTGAATTTGCATTGTCTTACGCATCGAGTCTTTTTTTTACTTGTATTTAATGGATTGTCGAGATTCATATGCTAAAAACTAAACGTGACGTTAATTTCAACCATCTGAAAAAGAATGCAAAGAATTTTATTGCGCAAGAAAGAAAATGAATTTGCTTTCAACGTGTTTATCATGAGCCGTATTCACCTCGATCACTGTTACTCTCAAATAAGCAAGCATGCCTTACATGGAAAACTGTTTCATAAGTAATGTAAAAAACACGTTAGGAGTAAGGTGTGGCCTGAAAACAGTTCTAGTATATTTTGTAATGATATTTTTGAAAAGAAAGTAAAGATCTGCAGGCGACATACAGTGTTTCTGTTCCTAAAACAATATTTCGCCTAGTATTTTCTATTTGTACACTTTGTTGGTAAAGGCTGGATATTGTTTCGCAGAAAATTGCCCCATAATTTCTAAGAGCCCTTAAGTTTGCCATTTTATACACTTCTGTAGATTTATTTTTGTTTATTTATTGTCCTTTGTCAGTTTTTTTGACAATTAGTTCAGCTTTCACTTTTCGCACAAAAGAATCTTCGTCTGAATTACCCCTGAAAAGAAATTCAAAAGCATGAAAGCAACTACACCTCATTTATGCATGCGCAAATACATTAAGGAACAAGAATGATTGTTTCCATGTTGGCAATTGATTTTATTCTTCTAATGTATTCAGAGAATCTAGGATGTTTCATTGTGTTGGATTTTTCATAACTTTGAACTTAAATCAAAATGTAAAAAGGGCGTATTGCACGGCACCTTACTGATATCTGTTGCACCTTACCTGCTGTCTTTTCATCTATTTTATTATGGCGTGCCGTCAGGAACGTGGCGAGGGTTTCATTTAGGAGAGGAGGAGGTTGACATAATAAGCATACCGACTCTTTGATGTGCTTTATGGACTTCGGAAATTATTCTCCTATATAAACGTACTCGTACTGTGAGCATGTATATATATATTTTCGATTAACATAATTTTTAATTGAAAACGGGGACATCTTAAAACAAGCAAGCAAATGATAGATCTAAAAATAAACAAATTTCTTGAATGGAAAAATTTTCAAGATTTAAAAAAAATTGATATGTAAAAATGAATAAATTTTTCTCTTAATTGAAAAAAAATAATAATAAATATGCTACGCATTTACTCTACTGAGACCATTTCTTTACAGCTTCAAATGTCAAGCTTATTATCTTTCGAATAGAGACCAATTAATCCATACATTCATTGCTCAAGCTTATTCGAATATGTGTGAAAACTGACTTCAACGCTCTAAATTATATTTCATAAATTGATGAAAATAAAAATATCAGAATGAAACGAATAGTTTTGAAATGCGAAGATAGAAAATTTTGTAATTAAATGCGTTTTTTTAAATATCTGCAATGCTCGAACATTTTTCGTTTGAAATAATTCAACGAGTAAACATTCTAATTCTCCTGAATGAGATTCTACGTTTGATTTTACTAATTCAGTTGAAAAATTATTCCAACCAAAAATGCAAAAAGAGAGAGTACTGAATATTCAAATATTGACGGTTTGGATTGTATTTGTTTTAATCTCATAATAAATATTTTAATCTATCAGTGTTATAATTATGCATCTATATATGTTTTATTTCACTGCATGACGTTTGTCATCTGGTTTAGATTTCTACGTCTTAGGAATTCTAGGTCTTCTTAGTCTATAATTATATTCATATTTCTTGTTTTTTTAATATCTTTGGTCTGTATTTAATTTTAACGTTTCCATTTATATTAAATTTTGTGTTCCAAACTTTATTTCTTTCATTATATTTTGAATTCACTAGAATAGTTTCTGAGTATCCTTAATCTTTCAAAACTGAAAGTGAAAAATTTTATATAAACTTAATACAAGTTTAAATTTTTATAAAACTTATATTAAACTTTCGAAATTAATTCCATTTTTATTTTATTTGAAATTGGGTTTATTATTCAAATGAAATGCATCTTCGTCGTTATAGTTTGAAGATTACACTTTTTTCGCCATTTTTCAATCTTCATGGGCACTTTCGTTTTAGCTATTTCGTTATTAATGAGTTGAAAATGTTACCGATAATAATCGAATTTCGAAATTAATCTTAGAAAGTCGACTTTGATATTAATGAGCATTTCGAAATTCCCTGTATACTTACATTGCGATATCAGAAATCTTGTTAATGCACAAGAAACCCACTAACAATTTTTCTCTTGTCCAAGTTTCGAATTACATTAAATTACTATTTTTAATTAATATCTTCTAAGTAATGCTATAGTAAATCAGAAATTCAAGTGATTCATGGAGGCTTTTATCATGTTTGGAACCTTTTAACTCATTGCTGAAACCTATTTCTAAGATATGAACCATATATTATTTAAAGTTTTTAATTACATAAATCTTTGAAAAAAGGCTTTTTATTGATATTTTATGTGATAATTTAAGATGTTTCTCATGTGCATTATATTACAAATATGGCCACTTATTATCATTGCTATTTTCTACTGGGATGTAATGTCCTTTTTTTTTTTTTTTTGAAAGAATTTTTGAAATGGCGTTACTTTTATAAGTAGTGCCCATGAGTAGAAAAAAAAATCGGATGTTAATCGCCTACTTTTAATTAACATTTACGCACCCTCATGAAGAAGTTGTTTAACACTTTACATTACATAATGCATTGTTACGACAGAGATTCAGACCGTAAAATCCATTCTTCGCACTTTTGCACTACCGCAATACGCATGCAATAATCAATGTACTGTTTTTTAGTAATTATGTCACAATCGATAGTTTTTATTTTTCCGTCAAAATGTTTGAAAAGTCTAAAGTAGAAGTGAAACATGAATCATATGCACCATTCTGCCATTAAACTTGGATTTATTGAATAACCGGTAGCATTAACAAGGGTAAAATGGTCAGCAAAAAATTGGGTATCGCTTGTTCGAGCACCAATCCTTGGCGAAAGAGATACGTTTCACTGTCGAAGATGCGGCCTGCACAATTTTATTATTGTATCCTCCAGAAAAACGAGAACCTTTATCTCCACATCAGAAGTACTTCTTGGGGGCAAAAGCTAAGTTAAAGAATCGTCTTTGTTAATAAATGAAACTTAGAAGGTTTTAAAAATAAACTTGCCTTCAAGTACATGAAAAAATCCTTGTCTTTATATTTTCGGTAAGTAATCTAATTTATCTCATAAGTCCTGTTTCCTAGGTAAACTTGATTGGCATGATTCTTTTATATTAAATCAATCAGTTGCTAAAAAGCGAAAAGGCGTCCTGTTGGCGAAAACCCATTGTCAATTTTTATTACCAATATCAATCCTGGTTAATAATGCAAGTCGCCTGGAAAGTGATATTTATCTGCAGTTACAGACATAAATAATTTATCCTTTTTATTTATTTATTACTTCGTATTCACTGTACCATAAAATCGGAAATGAAGAATAAAAAACACATAAAAAATTAGTTAGAAATCAATCGGAAGAAGTGTTGTATGTTATTATGACATAGAAAATGTCTGAGTGATGGTTTTTTGAGAGGAATTATTGGTACTTATTTTTATATGCAAGCTAGTCTTTTCTACTCTACTGAGTGACTTGACGAAGAGACAGGAAAATTGTTATTGGAATTGCTTTCTCTAGAATGATTTTCTTCGTAATTTTATTCAATTTTTAAAAAATGAAAAATTTTGAATTTCTTTCAATGATGATGGATTTATTGACTACTTCATATTCTTGATATTTTTTTAACTCTGCATTTATTCAATTTTATCAGAATAATTTATTTCAATTTGCCGTTTTTTACTAATATTTGCGTGCAGTTTTATTTATCATTTTAATCCGAATCTAAACCATAACAATCGTGATAATCAACCAACTAAATCGGAAAAAAAAAATTGTTGCGCATGCGTATATCGGAATCAAATTAAATACATCGTAACGTTCTTCGTTAGAATTTTCAAATATTCGAAAATAAAGAAGATTGTTTTAATTGAAAATAGAGGAGCAGAGACATTTTCGATATAATTTTTTTTTAATCTATTTAAAACAAGGTTAAAAATTACAACACTTGGACAAATTTATGTGCCTCGAAATAAATTATGCGAGTAAAGAATATGAAGCCGAACGCCCTCTTATCATCCAACCATATCCAGTTTCGTGCCAAAAGCAGATGAAAAACTTCTCACTCTTCAGTAGGCCATGTAATCATGGCATAAAAAGAGATAAGATCATTACTCCACAATAGGAGGAACCGAGTGGATGACACATAAGTGAGTTACAAAGAGTAATTTTTGATGTCCAGTACATGGAACTACAGTTCATTCCAAATTCCAGATAGAAATCTCTTGTGACTCTCAACCAATCCCGTGCAGTTTCGACGTCACAGAATTCTGGGAAACAAGGTGAAATATATCTAAAGGATTTAATACCCATGACGCTGGTTCGCTGCTGATCCAGCAGGGGGAATTCTACCAGCTGCTCTGTTTAGCTTGAATATCAAAGAGATAACATTTAAAACATTCAGTGACGAGTTGTGAATTACGGGATTAAATGAAATGTAACGCTTCCAAGGGGGAGGAAATATATTTTGAAAACTATTCTAAATTAATGAATATAAATCGTAGAGTGTAGTTGATATCTTTTGCAGATTCGTTTTTCTTTTTTACTGAATTCTGTGAGCTTGCTCAGTTTCATCAAACGCTCTTGGATATGGAGTATACATCGTTATTTTTATAGAATTTTATCCAAAAATCAGCATTTATTTTGTATTTATTTATTAAATAATAGTAATTATTTCTAATGTGCAAATTTAATGTGCAATGCTATTTGCCTTAGTGTTTATTTATCAATAGCGTTATTGTAAAAGGGAATGGGATGCAGAATTTTAAGATTGGAGAATTCGTTGTCGTATTCAATTGTCTATTATTCAAAACTCAACTAATAACAATGTTCAACTTAACGAAGCAAACTTAATATTTCTAAGGATTACAAAACATGTAAGCGAATCAAGATTGTATTCATGTTATAAGAAACTGTAGCTTAATTATCTTTTAATGTATTATAACAACTCTGTTACAAAATTAAATTCATAATGTGCTTTACTTATGCAATATATTGGAACGCTATGCTATATGAAAAATTGTAGAACCTCATCCGTACTGTCAACAACAACTTGATGGGAAGGGGGGGGGGGTCCGTACGCATGGCATTTTTATTTGGAGAGCACGTCGTAGTAGATCCCAGATGATTTTTATGAATACTATATTCATTTTCGTAACGTATTTCATTTTTATTTTCGCTTTTTAAAAGGAATTGTTGTTGAAAAGTAATTTTTCTGGGCATGGATTTTAAAGATATTTCTAAGTGACATTTTGAACAATTGTTTTAATTATAAAACATAATTAGAATAATAATAATGAAGCCGGTATTCAAATCATTTGAAACTTTCAATTGTAACCCAAAAGGTTTATTCTAGCATTATTGTAAATAAATATCAGCAAACTTGACTGCATGCAATAAGAGAATTCAAAACGGAGTTGAATTACCCACTGTGTCTTTTAATGAAAAAAATAAAGCGCTTTGCAAATATCTCTGCATATTTCAAAATTTACTTGCGATAAAATCTTCAAAGGCAGTAAAATAAAACTAATACGACATGTCTGTTTTGTAGGAAGATGCATTTATCTAAAGCATTCTTCAAAAGTTTAAAGGTAAACAACCAAGTCAGTCCTGAAAGTATCCACTTTCTTATTTTGTGTATTAAAGCATTTAGAAATTTTCTTCTTTTAAATCTCTGCTGTCCATGAATGTTTCATAAGATTAATTTTTGATTAATTCATTAATCATCGACATTTTTTGGGTCGTCCAAACAGAGCAGAGCACACCTGCA
Organism: Argiope aurantia; assembly: GCA_026543865.1. Taxonomy (NCBI): domain Eukaryota; kingdom Metazoa; phylum Arthropoda; class Arachnida; order Araneae; family Araneidae; genus Argiope; species Argiope aurantia. The sequence continues at coordinate 18,949 of JAPMOR010037468.1, read as the reverse complement.
ATCCATGGAAGGAAGGGAGGGCCAATTGTGCCCAACTTAAGGTTAGGGGATCATTTTCTTAGTCAGCCTTCTTTCTTGGCGGCTTCTTATTGAATAAATTTATTAAAAACGTTTAAAAAAAGGATTTATCAATACTATCGAGTATGACGATTATTTTTCAGAGTCATTAATTACCAGACAAGCGTAACTCCTCTAATAACAGTCGATCAGTAATTCATCAGTCATTTTTGGAACTCGTTTTTTTTTTCACTCTCCTTTTCTTGTTGTTTTTGAACTTTTCATCAATATACGGTTATCTACACATTACCCGAGTGTTCTTAAAGTATTTTCACCCCAAATCTCTTGCGTTTCTTTGCAGACCGCACATAATTAGTTAATGAATTAATTATTGTCAGATTACGTGAAGCATTAAATTTCGCGTAGCTGGGAACTAGTCCATTGACAATGATGGATGAAAACTCGATGTTTTCACAGACGATGGCAGCATAACAATGGTAACTCGATTTCAAAATGGTCGCTCACTTACTTTCAACATGCGGCAACTTTTCAGGATGAAGAAGTTTGATTAATATAAATTGAGTGAGTTTTCTTTCGGATAAGTTTCTAACCTGTCAACTTTCCCAGACAGAACAGTCATTTCACTCAAAATGAGCAAAAAAAGTTTGAAAATGCCAATTTGCTAATAGCTTAGTAAATAAAATATATAGAAGTAGCAATTATGTAGGATATTGAGTTGAAGAATAGTTTTACTCACTTTCAACTCTAGACAAGTTACAAGCGCTATTTCTGTTCTGGCGGATCGGTCGATTTTTCCGCTTTTCTCTGTAAATGATACTTTAGTAATTGCGACATGAATCAAAAGTTTCTCCAGTTTCAGATCGAACTTTAATAATTTGTTAGTTGTGTTATCTCTGAATAATACAGCAGACAATGCCGAAATTTAAAGTTTATTTTTCCTTCCATTGAATTCTAAGTGAGGAAAAATTTGTTCTTTTATGCAAAATTTTATTGCAGATTCGGTTTGCTAAAAGATTTGCGTATTTTAAAGGTATATTTTGAGGTTTGCATTTCGAGCCATAATTTTTTTTTCCGTTTCCGTTTATAGGAAACACTAATCAATACATTTAAAAAAATAATCAATACATTTTAAATAATATTTAACTTTGAAGAAATTTAGGGTTTTAAGAAATGTTGCTTAATGTGGGCAGTTTCTCAAATTCATACCAGAGGTTTTTAAAAAAAATTCTAGTCGTAGACCTATTTTGAAAGCAAAAGTAGTCGGTGACACCATATGTCAACCAAATATCAATTCATTCATTCATTAGGGCAAAAACAAAATATGAGAACCAAGTCTTAATTAATGATAAATAAAAAAAAAAGATTGAAGGTTCTTTATAATTTCATGGACTTTTTTAAAAAGATGATTTTCTGGTTTAATTTTGCTTGCTTAAATTGAAGAAAAGCTCGTAAAAATTAGAAATCTGATTTTTGAATGGAAGTTTCATCAGTAAACAGATTGTTTTCAGCAAATTAAATTGATAAAACCCAGGACCCAAAAATGGATAAGAGAAGTTTATAACCTATATTTGCCGGAATTCTTAAAAATTCGGTTCGATTGCGGAGATGCATTTCTCAAGTATAAAAAGAATATTCTTACAAGGGAAAAAAAGTAATCTATCCAAGAAGAATATCTTCTATAGAAGGAATATCAATTTGACTGGGCCTGCAAATGATCACTTCCCAAAGTTTATGTTGCTGCTATTTCGTGAGAGAAAAAGTACTTCATTCTATTATTATTTTTTTTTTAATATAGATTAAGAAGTTTTTTTTTTTTTTTTTTTTTATACTAAACTACAATTACCGAAATTCACTGTTGATTTCAAAAGCTTCGAACTGTTAGAATCAAGCTTACTGAGAAAATAAATGATAAAGAGTTACTGGAAATAGTTTACTGGTATTAATTAAAAATGAGTTTTCCCTAGAAAAATGTTTTTACTTCGTTGCATTCTGCAATATGTTTTTTTTTAATATTTCCTTCATTTTTAATTGCAAAACTAATATTTTTCTGATTTATTTTTCATCTTGGAAAATGAACTAAAAAAATGGTAGGATGTATTTCACATTATCTGATTCCTTCGTTTATTGATTCGAGATGCTATTTTTTTTTTTTTTTCAAATTCTTTTCCTGGTCAGCTAAATAAATTTCTTTGATTTTTATAAATATTTACCGCATTTTTTTTTCAGTAAGTAAAAGATTATAAATTCCATGGAATTTTTTTGGAAGCTATCACATAAATAAAATTAAGTTTGAATTTTTAAAAATTTTATATCGTTTGATTCCGTTACTGATAAAATTGTTAAAAGTGAATTTAGATATCACATTTTAATTGGAAACGAACTGTGTTTTGATTGCAATTAATATGCGGTATAGAGAAGGCACATTAAGAGCGTTTTTCTCATAACATTAAACACGTTTTTCCTTAACTTTGTCTCGCTCAAATTACTATATTTATATTTAAGAAGGCAGCATGTTTAGAGAAAGCTTGCAGATATTCAAAACATCACTCGCAGATTTATTTATTTCATAATTTTAAAGTAGCCATCTAATGCTTCATTCTTCTGAATTTGATTTCTATTGATAGGACCATTTTATTTTAAGACTGGCATGAAATTATGACAAGTGACAGTTTCTTTCCCAGGAGCGCTTGTTGGTATGAAGATGGATTATATTTTGAAAATGTTTATCCCCGCACCCTTCTATCATTACAGAAGTCGTTTATCCATTTCGTGAAAATTTACGTACCCAAAAAATCGACTCAAAATTTTCCATTTATCCCAATTTATGTACGCATAATTTTTCAATTTATCCCAATTT
>JAPMOR010037468.1:0-16064 GCA_026543865.1 Argiope aurantia | reverse complement strand
AATTTATGTACGCATAATTTTTCAATTTATCCCAATTTATGTACGCAAAATTTTTCAATTTATACCAATTTATGTACGCAACATTTTTCAATCTATCCCAATTTATGTACGCAAAATGTTTGCGCTCTTTAAAAAGTTTTACCTAAATAAAGTTTTTGAATAATTCGTGGTATACAGTAATTTCATTATTAGCTTACATTGAGAAAATATTTTATAAGCATGCAACTTAAAAGGGCCTTTTGCCAAAGAGATGCATGTTCTGAACAATATTTTGAATCTTATTATTTTTTTTTTCTGAACTTTCATTAGTTATTGTCGTTGCATTATAATGACATTTGAACGGGCTATACATAAATATGACAGTGATCCTGAAATTGCTTATTTAAAAATTGGTAAAAATAGGGTGACTCAATCTATGCCCTGTTCATCGCAGAACAGGAGTTCTTAAACTTTTTTAATAGAAGCAAAAGAAAATAAGCTGCTGTGAAGAAATAAAATTAACCTCTCTTCTCTCGAAAATCCTTTGTTGAAAACTGCCTAGAGAATACGGAGGGGAGGGAAAGACAGATAACAGTATAAAAAGGGGAGAGGGGAAAAAATTCTCAACTACACCCTTCTCGTGCATTTTTTTTTTTTTTCTCTCTCTCTCTCATCTGAAGTTTTTGCCCTCAAGTTATAATTACCAGTCTACGGGCCTCAAACGAGAACATTTCATCCGGTGTACTGCCGGAATTTTGTTCTCGGTTTTCTTCCTTTTTAAATTTTTTTTCACTCCCTTCAGATATATTCAAATTAGAAGGGCCGCACAGATTTTTGCGTTTTTAAAGTGGTTAGCTGTGGATGTTTAATTGAAAAACTTTCGTATATTCTTCGAAGTTAAAAATACTGTTAGGAGTGCATTTGGTACAGAAATTTGCGGTAAAAATTATTTCGTTATTTCTTCACCTGTGTGAGAAATGCAGCATTAAAGGAAAGATACACCTAGAATTTCAATTCATTGATTTCAATTTTATTCAATTTATTACTATTTCGCGAAGTGATAATGACTTTGAAACTACTTGAAAGGCCAAAGCCTTAATATGCTCCGAAAATATTAAACTTTTAAAAAGATATATTAAAGTGATTAGGATTTATAAGGAAGGAAGGGGCTCATATAAGCTGACCTGATGTCAGAGTATGAAAAAATTCCTCATCTATCTTTATATAAAAATGGGGCTTAATAATTTCTCATAAAAACATTTATGAATAGTGGGCCCTTTTTCCTCAGGGTCTCGTATAACGCCAACAAAAACTGAAACCGGGTTATTTTTCTTTTAATCTTCAGGAAATTTTTCTCTTATATCATACAGACATTTAAAAACTTTTATAGCATATGCATAATCCAATATGTAGAGTCTAAGCATTTAAAAGCGTTTATAGCATATGCATAATTTGTTACACACACACATCTTAAAAAGACCATTGTTATTAACCACTTAACTATTTTATTTTGTTTACAATCTAATAAGATGACACCTTCTATTTTGGGAATAATTTCTTATTTTCATTCAAATGGAAATCCATTGAATACCTGACTTATCTGTGTATACGAAGTAATTTTAATATTGAATTATAATCGTTATGAATGGTTTATTTTTTTGTTTACAACTATCAAAATTCGATAAGTCGATGCACGTATGATACTCGGCCAAAATAGTTAAGGAGTTAAGAATGTGTTTAGAAGTAAAAATGTAAAAATATTTGAAATCATTCAACTTTATATAAATCCAGAACCTAATATTTTTATATTAGTTAATAAAATCTAGGCATAAAGTATGTTAAATGAAAGAGTGTTAACGAAGATTATTAAAGTCTTTATTCTTTTTATTCACTCATTTTTCCCTAAAAAGTTCAAAGTTAAGACATCAATTATCTTTTTTTAATTGATAATCATAATTTGTATTGCAATATTTAATTATGATGATCCGTTAATAAAGCGTTTTCCGGAATTGAAGGCTAAAATGGATGAAATGGTCATTTGAAAAACTGATTTATTGATTGTAATGGAAAAAAAAACTAAAGGGTATTTTTTTTTCTTTTTGTATATTAAAACTCATTAATGAATTTAACAAAAGCAGTTAAACGTTACTTTCAGATACTTTGCATTGTTTTTTGAGTTAATGAGTTCTAACAACTTTGCTTTTCAATAAATGAAGAGAAAACAACCTTTAAAATAACTATATGTTTAGCTAAGCTTTTCAAAACTATGAGTTTTACTGCAATATTTGATAATAAGTGGTCTCTTTCATATATGAAAATTCCGAGGTAAAACTTTTAGCATTATATCTTATTTTGTAGTCAAAATACGATGTATGCGGAGAGAATAATAACGATTAATATCGGTCACTAACGTTCATTGCATTTAATGTAATTGCTATTTTTTTCTTTTTTCTTTTTTGAAGAAATTTTAAGCTAAGAACATTTTAGGAAATCGGACTTTTGTCAAACTTAATAAATTTCTTCGTCATTTCATAATGCATTTTTTCGTTTGCTTTTGATCTAATTTTTATCATTTAATAGTTTCTAATTAAAAAAATTTAGGCTCAAAGAAATTTGAAATGAAATCGAAGAAAATGCTTCGATATCGAAAGGAATCTTATTTTATGAGCAAATCTAAAGTGAAAATACTTCGTTTATTTTATTATTTTTTTTATTGGAGCTTCTACTCTTTCAAAATCAATATAAATCTCCATGAAAGAATAGTATTTTTGTGTATCCTGTTTTTTATAATTAATTTTTATGCTATTCTTCCTTTGCATTAGTAATCGCGTGGTGCAAATACGCAAAGTTCTTGTTATCCTCAAGCAACTTTACAATATCTGGGAAGTACCGATTACAAACTCGAGTTGTGGAGGAATTGAAGAAAAATGTGAAATATATTTTCCTAGGCAAGTTGTTTGCGGGTAAAATATTAAAAAAAAAATACAGCCGCTTTAGAAAAGTCGGGACAAAAAAAAAGTACGAAATTGCTTTATGCGTTACCCAGGAGCCCAACGAAAAAAAAAAAGTCTGTTTTTGCTATCGCATATTTCTTAAAGGGAATTGAAAGAGATTGACCACTACAAGATTTAAGATGGGAACAGAAATTTCGACTCGAATAGGAGTGGCATTATTATTTTTTTCCATTTTTAAGCTTCCGATAAATAGAAAATATTTGAATCCCTTTTATGCAAGTCAACTTCTTAAAGGCAACAGTAAAACAATCTATACCTAAAAAAATATTTAGTTTTTGTTGTTATTGAGCTCAGAAAAATGTTGCAAAATTGGAATATGATGGATTTGTGAAGTATGGAATTATTTTTATTTCATTTTGTTGGTTATAAAATGATGATTGAATACTGGTATCCCTTGCAAAATGTAAATAGTATATTATTCTGCAATCTGTCTGTTATATTTTGAATTTGCAGGGTGTATGACATAAGAAAAAAAAATCGGTTTTTCTTCGTCTGTCTCTTTTTATCACTGCTTCTTTATTATTATCATGGTATGGTTAAATCCTTGTGTAAATTCTTCACAATTGTGCTTAATTTTATATATAATAATGTGCTCAAAATAGGGGATATTTGCAAATAATTATAATTATTAAATCCAGCGGTTTTTGATTTTGACATGCTTTTATTTTTAACTATAAATAAAAAAATCATACCTCTTTAAAATGCTTATGCGGCTTTAAAAAAATACCTATTCGGAGAGTTTTTCTAAGGTCAAAATACTTTAATCTGATAAAAATTAGTTTTTAGATTTTAAATTTTCAGCTAATTTATATAAAATTCTTATATAAATTTCATGCTGTAAAACCAAAAGTTAAAGAAATGATAGTTCCTTAGAATTACAGGAGGTTTTTTTATGTCTAATCTGTAATAAATTTATTAATTTTGAAACCGAAGGTTTCTAATTTCAAAACCTACATCCACGCATCAGTCGCACATGGGTGGACTGATGCATGTCAAATCGGACGTCGTGTGTCAAACTTTCTCCCATTGGCGTGGCCTGGGCGAAGGGCACCTCGTCAATTGACCGTTCAATATTACGAGATGCGTTCAAAAATTGGCTGTTAATATAATTAAAGAAACTTGATTTAGTAATATTCGTCTACTTTAGTTTCTCAATCTTCTTGTCTGAAGACCAGTATAATTTGGTAATGATTAGATAATTAGTTCCCTTAATACTTTGAAAAAAATCCCTTAATGGAAGTTTTATAAGTTTGGAAACTGAAGAAAATGAACTGTGCATATTTTCGTAAAACTGTTGTAATAGTTGAAGTCAATTCCTTGTTAACGATAAATTAAATGGATTTTAAAAATATATTAAAATTATTTTAAGGAGCAATTTCCTAAAGAGCTGAACTTTTATACTGTGTAACATAGATCTTTCAGTGTGCATTATTCTCTTCCAGGTATAATCTGTGGAAATTTCTAAGATCTAAAATAGGTTGGAAAGTGTCCAAAATTCATAAACGATTCCTTCTGGGTACTTGCCCATTCCAAACCTGGTAATGAAAATGGAACTACCGTTAAATTTACGACAGGTATATGATCACGGGTTATATTGCAAACCTTCAAAACGAATAATTGAAGGTCGGTGGGAAAATCAAACAAGATCGTTAAATGCTGCGATTAAATTATGTATTCCATTAAACGAACCTAGCCATTTGCGATCTCTAATGTTTACAATTACCATTATACCCTTGGAAAGTTTTAAAGGAAATGGCTGCAACGCGTCTTCAAATCAATGTCTTTAAACCAAAAGTAGAGATTATCAGCTCTTTAAAAAATTCTTAACGAGTTCTGAGAACGGAAACTGATCTTCGTAAAGACGAAGATTGACTCTCCGTACCTATTAGTGTAGAAATGAAGGTTAAAAGAGGGCATTAAGAGCCAAATTGTGTGTATTTTAAAAGATGGTGGTGATAGACATCTATCCATCGTGATATTTGATTCAGTATCTCCGTGCCAGTTTTCTAAGTGTGGTATAAATAAAATAATCGGCAATCAAATAAAAATAATTGAAATATAATCGCATTATAGTTGCTTAAAACTTTTAATTATTTTAAGTGTTTTTGTCGATATTATATGTAATTCTGTATCTGATGTGGACAAAAGCCGTTATTGATAAATGGTGAAAAGTTTTTTCGCTTAAGAAGGTGTTGAGCTAAAAATCTCGTAATATCTGCACCACAGAGAGTAAAGTCCAATTTAACTGTAGTTAACATTAGAAATATTGTCATGATAAACTCTTTCTGAAGAAAATAAATAGGAATACAATAACAAATCAACCGGCATATCCTTTAATATTTAAAATTAAGTAATAACGATTTTACAGAAGCTCATTTTTTGTATCCGATTTTTTTTAAAGAAATAGTAATAGGTATTCATTATTTCCAGTTAATTGAATTCCTTGTTAGTTAAAATGCTAAAATGTTGGTTTGGGATTCAATAATTCGGTGATATTCGTAAATGAAATCTACGCGCAAGACGGTGCATTAACTTTATCCCTTTTAAAATGTGAATATTTTAATAATACAATAAAGTTCAACAGAAAAGTGAATTTATACGGTGATAATTTAAAAGAAAGAAAACTTACTAAAATAATAGTCTAAATTGAAATATTTCTTTAATTTTTTTCAGTATATTTATAGAGTACAGTTTTGTGGTGTATCATATTTTATTCATTTCAAATAATATAAGTTTACCAATTTATGATAGTAATTTCTGTAATTCATTCAACACTAGAAAGACAAATGTGACTAAGTGTGATTTGCAGATTTATTTGAAATTGTCATACATATTTTCCTCAGCCCTGACAGAAGAGTTAAAGAAATATGTTGAGATATTTCTTGAAATTGTTCTCCCAAACAATCCCCAAATGGTACGTTGGAAGAGCACTGGTAGAGATCGTTCTTTGTGAGGCATATCCAAACCGAAAGTTGCACTAAGTTGAAAAAGGACAAGATGAGGAACGCGAAAGCAGCTAGACCGGTTGACAGGAAGAGGTAGATCTTCATTTGCATTTGCTATTCTATCTCTCGCTGCGAATTATTTATATACACGCGACGAGTTTTACTTTTTTTCCCCTCCTTTTTCACGAGGCGGATCTGAAGCTTCGTGTTTGGCAATCAACGCTTTTGAAGAGTTTTCCACAACTCCAGAGGCACACCTGGTTCTTGGGGTGTGCCGAGTCGCCTAGGGCCGCCTACTTTCACACTTGACTTGGCACCGATCACGCCTTTTAACTTCTACTGCCAACTTTTGGTCTTTGGTGAATAGGCGGTGGCCTAAAGGGAAAAAAAAAAGTAAAAACTTCACTCATGATGATGTTTAAAGGATTAGTATTGTTGAAGAGTAAATAAAAGGTAAGGGTTTTTTTCCACAGAAACTGCGTATTTGAAAAGATTAACCGCCTTCAACTTCTTGGTGCTATTCATGAAGCGGAAAGTCTTTGGATGGCCCAAACCTTGGACAAACACCCGCACTCAAAGTCAGTATGTGAAAACCGGGAGAAGAATTCAAAAGATACATTTAAGACGTCACTGGATGCTTGTTTTACTCCTACATTTTTGACATACGAGAAAATTGACCGGTTCTTAAGAAAGCGCTTTCAAAATGTTTTTGAACTTTCATTCTTCCCTTTTCAAGCTTTAAAAAAAATGGTAAATAGGTTATTGTTATGCACATTATTATAATCACAATAAATTCTTTGAAAATAGGTCATAAAGATCTTGGACATGTTTTTATAGGTAACTTTTATAGAAATAAAAGCCAATATTTTTGATTTTAAAAAATCTTGCTATAAAATATATATAAAAATAAAAATTGCTATAAAAATAAAAATCTTGCACATATTTTTTAAAATATTTAATATTCAAATGTGATCATATTTTGAAGTAATTTTCAAATAACTTTATTTTCAACTAAACACTCTGAAACTGCATTGCATGCAAGATTTATTGTTTTGTCGCTTATTATCGAAGATCCTAGAAAATAATGGCACAATGGACAAACGAAAGGCTTGAAAATTTTCAATAATGTAAAAATAAAACGAATTATTTGAATAAAAACGAATAAAAGAAAAAAAATCGATCAAAGTAAATTTGTTTTGATTTATTGGATTAAAGTTTTTTACCCTTCTAAAAATACAAGAATTTTGACCTGTACCTTTATTTTACTGAACTATAATAGACTTAATTTTCGTTGTAACTTCACGACTATCGGGCATATCACTGAGAGTGCCTTTTAAGAGCAACATTTATTAATATGATAGTTTATCGTTCATGTTGATTCTGTTGCGAATAAAAACCAATGCAGTGAGGCAATAATGTTTTTGAGAGTATAATTTTGTAATATGCTCATGTAAGGCACGGAAAATTTCAAAACTCTTTTCTAAGACTATACGGTTAAAAAAAGTTTTGAGTATTGGGACACAGTGTTTTACCATTATTAGAACGCATCTTAATTATTACGGTTCAACTTTAAAATGCGTTCTTTATTCAGAGAAGTTTTAACTTTTTCTCTGGTAAAAACTCGGCCTCAAGAAAAAAATGAAACTAATGATTCTAAAATATTAAATCGCATATGACTGATGAAAAAGATAAGGTTATAAAGTGACAACTTTCGTTTTCAAATTTCTTTTCGTTTCGTTTCTGCGTATTTCATGTATGTGACAACACCAAAAATTTACTTTCTAATTACGTACCATATTTAATTGAAACATTTTTAAAGGAAATAAGTTACTGAGCAGAAAGCTGTACCTTTAAATAGAATTAAATGATAATTAATATAACTAATTTGAAACTCCATTTCGAAGTACTTTTTCAAAAATTTATTTTTATTCTGTTAAAATATTACTAACGTTGATTAAAATTTTAATTGCATTGATATATGAACAACCAGAATTCCAAAATAAAATCTTTCATTAACTATTAATGACAACAGTGACTTTTTCTTTTTCGAATGTTATTAATCTCATATCCAAAAGAATTTCAATATTGCAATTGATAATTAAGTAGAAAGCGAATTAATGATACAAAATTGCGATAAGAAGACATTTTTAAATTAACCTTCACTTTATCCAAACGAATGAAAATACAATGAACAATTATGTAATATGTTAAACGCTGCAGCCAAATTTTTAATTGATATTTTAAATAACGATATTAATTATCTTCTCAATACAAAAATAACTAATTTTGGATCTGATTTCGAAAACGATTTTGACGAATTCGAGTCTTGCATTCCGATGATGCATTTTCTCTACAGCATAATACTGCCGTTTTTTTTTTTTTAGTCGTCAGTGTGGTTTTCTGTTGTTCGGATGATTAGTATGTTTCAATTAAATGTGTGGAAAATTTGTAAAATATTTCGCAAAAAAGTATTAAAAAAAGGGGGGGGGGAAATTGACGCTCTTTTTTAGCACTTCAATCTTATATGTCGAATATAGAATAAAATATTACGTTTGTTTCTTATTGCAAAACTTTTAGGCAGGATCAGATTATCAAACAGGCAAAGTAGGCAGCTGCCTAGAGACCCACAACTTTAAAGGGCTCCCGAAACCCCTCTATTTTTTTATCGTCAGAATAATTTAATTTTGTGCCTTTATTTGATTCACATGAGACTTAAACTTATTCAGACTAAATAAACTATTGTTTAAATTACGAAACATTATTCTTAGGATTTTGTTCATATTTCTAAATTCGGATATACATCAAAGTGATTGTCTATTTACTTGGAGATATCTTACAGTTTCGTCATTTTGCTCCGTTGTTGATTGACTCAAGTGTTGATTGCCATAGAAAATTTTGAATTAAAATGTTTAAAAAGTGTTTAAATTCTACATTTTTTAAAAAACTTTTATTAAAAATATTTTTATATATGAATTGATTTTTTAATACTCTAAATACTAAAACTAACTCTTTTTAAGAAGATTCTCAAGAAAATGTTTTGTTATTTCAGTTATTATTATGTGTGTTACTTAAAAACCGTTTGTATTCAGGTCAAATAAAAATTACTCTGAATTTGGGAGTAGGGGAAGGAAAATCTGGGGCCTCAAAACTTGTGCTGCCAGTAGGCCCTAACAATCTTAATCCTCCCCTGCTTATTTGTTCAAAATGTAGAGTGGGGAAAATCTGGGGGTCGCTCTCCTCTTTATCCCCCCCGTTAGTCCCGCCTCTGACTTCATGATACTTTATAATACATTTATAACAATATGCACTACTCGTTTTCATGGACATTATACAATTAAATCGCCGTTTTTCATTCAAAATCAAAAACTGTAGAAAAGAAACTAGGATATGTAAATAAATTATTATTCCAGTTTTCTTTTATTGTTTATTACTGATGCCGGACAAGTTAATCATTCCCATTTTTAGCATTTTGAGTATTCTATTCAATTGTTCAATCGGTGAAAAAAAAGTGTGGAAAATATTCTTTGTTTAAATCATTTAGAATCCGTAACAAGGAAACAAATTCGAAGATGAAAAGGGAAGGAAGTTCATTTGCATTTTCCAACACTTAAAGGAAGAAAGAAGTGAAAAAAAGGAGAGATGAAATTGATTCACATTTAAGTTTAGAAGATTGCCTGTTGACGAAAACTTAAGTCAGCTGCCTTTTACCATCCACAAACAGTTCATCTTAACGACTCGGAGATTTTCTCTTTCATAATAGCATAGTGTAATTTAAAACTTGAAAAGTGGGCAAAAATTAAATAAGTGTTTAGACTTTAAGAATATGTTTTAGTTTCCACGATTTCTTTATTTTTTACAAATAAATGAATTTCTTACTTTTCGATCCGGACTTCAGTGAATTTTATCATAAAATTTGCTCGTAAATATTTTTTGGATAAGTTTCAGTTTTTTATCTTTTATGGTGCATTGGTATTAATATAATAGATTTATAGTTATTGCTTATCTGAGGGCATGCAATGAAGTTTTGAAAATGGTTCATAAACAAGTAAATATTTTAATTCGCTGGAAAAATTGAATGCACGCTGGGCATTTCTGGATCCAAAAATCTCTAGTATATATCGCAAATGTTTCAGTAAAACGAATAGTTGAAAATTATAAAACTTGAAATATTTTTTTAAACTTTACATTCTATAAAGAATATAATAAAATTGTAACTTTTTAATTTTCTTTATATAAAGTTAAACTTGTATTTTTAATGCATCTTGTTATTTAGGGAGAAGGACATATTTAAATATTTAAAAACCATCCAAGTGTTTTAAAGCTTAAAAATATTTTGAAATTTGATAATTATAATAAAAGTATAATCTTCTGTTGCAACCAAAAATGCGATGCATAATGGTTTTTTTTTATTTTATCATTAAGGATGTTAATCTGAAACATCTATTTTTATAATTATCTTTTAATCATCCACGATTTCAAAAATTCGAGGTGTTTAAAAATATTTTAAAAAATATTAATATTGAAAAATATAAGGTACTAATCATTATCAAGGTATAAGGTATTAATCACTTAATTTTTCAATTGCAAATATATAATTATAAGATTTTGTTATCATTGAATTTATCTTCAAGGTCAAATGGGTAATCTTCGTAAAACATTAAAAAGAATTAGAAAAATACAATTTGCCAAACATTTGTTATCTTATTTAGTCAATTTCCATTTTAGGAATTGAACAAAACATCAATTGTTGTAGCTTTTGATAATATATTTAATCATATCTTAACTGCAAATCTTGAAATTTAAGATTAGCTTTGAAACTCTGTAACCTTCTTTCGGATATTTTTATAATGTTAGCGAACTAAAATGTTAACCCCTTTGCAAACAATGACGAATCTGACTCGCGCATCGAATTGCTGGATTTTGAAATATCCAGTAAAGTGGAACTATTAACTAATTTAAAATCGATTAAAATCGTTTCAGTATCTTAAATATTCTTACGTTATTATTGTAATTAAAATAATTTTCCTAAATAGGACGCATCTCTAATTAGGATGTTAAGTAATTTCGTAGGTCAAGGGGTTAAATAGAAAGGAATTACGCTCCAGACATTGCAGAATCAACATTCTATTGAGCTTTCATTTTCTTAATGAACTGTTTTGTTTTCATATCCAATTACAAACTGTCGAAACTTAAGTTTCCTGATGAATCCTTATTTATTCTACAAAATGCATTAATACAAGCAGCAATCAGCCTCTGTGACTGGAGTTAAAAAAAAAAATTGAACCAGATAAGATGACCTTTGCTTACTGATCCGACCCAATGGACCATAGGATTGTTTTCAGTAATAAATAACCTATCTCTTTTTTAAAAAAAACATCCCATTCTTATGTTACGGTTGGTTAGCTAGCAGTCAAGGTTCAAATGGAACCAACCGATTTCAGAAAAAGTAATTATGTTAGTGTCTCACATAAGACACTCTAAGAGATTTTACTCTTCTAAGCTTTTTAAAAAGAATAAAACATAGCAATAAGAATATGGTGCCGGAGAGAAAAGAATGAATGCTTTAATAGACTAATTTACTCTAAGGTAGTTAAAAATCATTTGGTCATCGAAGGAAAAAACGAGTGCTGCTTGGCTGTCTGCCAGGCGGAGTTTTTATAGCTTTTCATTCATAATCTTATAAAAGGAGGTTTAGTTACTACTGCTTTTTCTCATGTTCAGTTGTTAAAATTAATAGTTATGACTAACTGCTTCCTTTTTGGCTAGTTACAACATGTTTGTTTCTGTTCTGAAACGGAATAAAAGAACTACAAATATAAGTTTATCAAAAATTATAATCATTACTAATGTTTCGCATGGGATGTACAGTGTACTATTGTACTCGGGAAATACTTCTTAGTAAAAATATGGAAATTCGTACTACGGTTGCAAGTCGAGTTCTGTAGTACTGACTCAACGTAATTAAGATACTTTATTTTTGACGAATTTTATTTTGCGTGCCACAACCATGATCTCCATTGTTCTGTCTGAACGAGGTTGTCTCATTTGTTTTTATATGTTTGTGGAAACGAAAGAAAATCGATGCAATCATGTTGTTGAATTCGGATTAGAATGATAGAATATACGAAATGAGAAATTCTAATCGTATTGTTTTAAATCATTCCAAAAATATATATAATTTGTTATGATATATGCTAGTCCAAATGGTATAGTGAAATCGAATCAATTTCTAAAATTACTATGAAGTTACTGTGTTTTTTTTCCCTCTGCATAACATTAGCAAGCTATTGGCTGACCTTATAACGATAAGTATCTTTTCAATAAGGATAGTTAACACATGCAGGTTTCTATTATATTTCCACTTTACAAAATTGATCGGTAAATTTCTTCTTTCTGTTGACTCGTTACCTAGATTAAGCTGATTGTTATGTGTGTTTTAAATAAAAATAGATATAATTTCCATCGGAAATTCTAGATTTTAAACAAATTTGTGAAGTTAAATTATATTGCGAACATTTTGTGTTCCCAATTAATTAGAAATTCTTAATTTTGCACAATTTTTTGTATCTAAATGGAATCAGCATGTAAAAATGTTTCTGAAGAAGTATATCCTGAAATGCGTGCATGGAAGCCGCTTTAAATTACGACTGTATTCCCATCTTTCCTTGCCTATATTTCGTCATCATGAAGAAAAATAAAATTCTTATAATGATATTTTATCTTTTTTTTTATTACTTCAATTAGAAAAATAACTGGCAACTGTTCAAACAAAAGTTTTAGCAGAGATTTAAAAGATTTTCATAAGCCCATCTGTTTGGGAATTAAAACTTAGGACGTTTCGAATTTCATTAGAATGAACTCGAATGTTAAGAAAATTTCATCTCTTTCAGTTTGTAAAACAATCGCAAATTCCACCATCGGTATGTTTTTAAAAAATTATTATTATTAATTTTACATTCAGATAATGTTTTTAATAGCACCTAAAAGTTTAATTACATCTTACAGGAATGGATAAAGTTTATTGTAACAGTAAAAAGATAAGACAATTGAGAAGTAGTAAAAACTATAAATTCATAAATATTTAAAATTCCGAAAATATTTTAACGCATGTAACGCCATGCAAGCAAAGATTGTTTTTGTAACTTTAAGCACCGGCATTTTTTTTTGAAGTTTTTTTTTATTTCATTATTTCATACTTTTAAAAGGTTGATATAAAGATACCCTATTTTATGACCGAATTTATCTTTTTTTTCGTGGAAAATCAACAGAAAATGGAATGAAGATCCATCTAGCCTCCTGCCCTGTATCACCCAACAACAACAGCAGCTGCGGAGAGGTCTTCATTTCACAGAACAGCGTTCACCAGTAGGTGACAAGTTCTTTAAAAACATGAACTCTTGCTCTAGAGCGCATTTGCACCTGTGTCAATAAAACTTCATTTCCAGCCCCATTCGTGAATTAAACGAAATCGCTCTTCCGAGTAATTCAATAAGTAAGAGTTGCCGCGCGGCACAAAAGGCAAAACAAACGAGTTGCCAACGAAAATCTGGGCGCAATGTTTTAACTAGAAGCCCAGTCTTTAGCTGCCAAGCTATGAAAGTTAATCGCACTTCCCGTGATTTATAAGATGAGGTGCTCAGAAAGCCGTTTAGTAGCCGTAAATGGCACATGATTGGGAATTGCTGCACGCCGAACTAGCTGCGATTCGGCATTTAGGGCGACTAGTGGTATTTTGATAGTTAAGAAATCTTAAAAAGCCTAGCTAGAGATGGTGGACTGACTTTTAAAGGTATAATTAGGAAGGCTCAGGAGATACTTTAATATCTTTTGGAAAAGCTCGGATTCTACTGCTTTAGAGTTCGAATGGAAGTACTCAGAACTTTTATTACCATGAGGGAAATTAGGCACACGTAGATTTTGTCCCATGATATCGTTAATTTTGTTTACTGGGGGAAGCTTTGTGTCTAATGGAGAGTACTTTTTCAAAAGGCTGGTGCGTTAGGAATCCAGATTCAATCTTTCTTGCGGAGAGATCCGTTAATCAAATCGAATCTGTTGATCTTTGTCAGAGGAGCGAATGGGATCTTTTGATTTGATTAGTTTAACCGTTTGTACTTAGATGAACTTTTATCTAAACTGACTGGAGATATTAAATTTCCTAGGAAGAGATGGACTTGTGGATGGAAAATGTGTGCTTTTTTATTTTATATGTACTTAAACTAAAAAAAAAAAAAAACTATAAAAATCGTATTTTTTTTAATACTCAAAAGTAATTAAATATTAATATATTATTTAAAGATAATCTTCCAGTGTTATTCATTAAATTTCTTTCAAATCTCACACACGAAAATGAAACGCATTTATGAAATGAAACGGAAAAAGGCACTGAATTGTTTACGTAGTATCTGTTTGCGACATAAGTCTAAAATAATGTGGGGAAAAAAATGTATTGTCTTTTCGACCAATGGATGAAATGATGTTTAACAAGTTCATTGACTTTTTGAAACGCAGATGATCGATTGTCTGATTCTACTTTATCGACACTTTTTTGCCCCCACCTGGGGTTTAATGGATCAGGTGTTAGAACTAGACGGTACCGATTTCGTGTTTCACCTCTTAATGCATTAACAGAGCATTTTCAATTTGAAATGGACTAAAAATCTCGATCGTGTTCCATTTTGACAGGTGAATTAATCTTATTAATGGCTCACTAATTCTTTCTATTTTTTCTTGGTGGGTGAAGCAAAACAATACATTTCATTGTTCACGGAGTTCCTTCCTTAGATAAAACGTGTTGATCTAGCTGAAAATTCGATGGGTTGATCAGTTTGAAATATTTCTAAACTTATCAGATTAACTGAAGTAAATGGATGAAGAGATCACAGGTGAAATTCCGGTGAGTCAGGATGTTACTGAGAACGGCATTGAATAAAAATAGTCATTTCAGGGAAATATTGACTGATGAGAAGACTATTTAGGACCATGTAAGAAAACTTTGAGATTCTTAATATCTTTTAACTCCTGGAATCGTTTCATATCGTTTGTACTAACCAAATCCTGTTGGAGAAGATTTAATGTCAATAAGTCATAGAATTTCATAATATTATATATTTTATAATTAAAAAAAATTTCTAGAATGAGATATCTATGCATTCTTAAGTTTGCGTTGCAATATGCGTTTGCGCAATCCATTGACTGACTTCGTAACTATGATGATTTTGACGCTATGCATGTTCCTTTACGATAAAGTTTTAAAAGTGCATATCCTTTGCAATTTTTAGTCCATTTGTATATTCGTTTCTAATCTTCCTACCTATAATCATAGTGAATTGTTGATTATAAACAGAAAATGCATGAATCTCTAAATGCAAAGTTGGCTTTAAGAGAATGTGTCATTAATAAAAATGTCCAGAAGAAATTCTTGAAATGGACTATTTTTTCCTTTTTAAGAATTTCATCAGTACATTTTTATTAATGATGCATACTTGATGTAAACTTTAGTAGACTTAGAAATTCTTTTATTTTCTGTTCAAAATGCACCGTGATTATATTTATGAAGATTAGAAAAGCAGATATCAAAGGACAAAAAATTGAAAAGGATATACATATGAAAGCTTTACCGTATTGGAACATGCATAGCGTCAATCATATTGAATGAATATTTATTAAGAAGCATCTGAAGTGAGATAAATACATGATCTCATTGAAATTTTTCTTTGTTAATGATGAAATTATTTGATTGAGATTACTTCAATAATGAACATAGCTTTAATTTGATTGTTTCATGCGAGTTACTGACTTTTATTTCAATTGCATTTAGGTCTGGTATGAAATTCATGAAGCGCCAAGTCTGCAGTCAAGCATATCTGAGTAATAGAGCATCGCATCATTTATGGCTCTAGTCAAACCATTATTCTGCAACCTCTAGTAATCTTTTAGCCGAATCGGTAAGTGTGCGTTTATTTTTTCAAGTAGTTTAAAACTTTCATTTCATTTTTCCATTCTTGCATGAATTTTATTTGATCTGGGGCGGCTTCTCCCGGAAATTTTTAAACTTAAAAAGGGAAACCAGACCATTCGGGATGGAAATTCGATAAAGCTGCAATGTAAGTTATGAATTTTTTTT
>JAPMOR010037467.1:201763-235392 GCA_026543865.1 Argiope aurantia | reverse complement strand
CTTTAAAAACTTCATTTCATTTAAGCATAAATATTCTCAATAATTTCCATTAAATAATTGTCCTTTCTCCAAAAGCACCCAGTTCTATAAGATTTTCAGATAAATTTTATAGAATTACAAATATTTGATTCCTTAATAATAACATTAGGCTTACGGATTTACCAAAAGAAAAAGAAGTTATTCTATTTGACTGATATATTTAATTATTTTCATTCATTTGATTAAAAATGTTAGTATCGGATTGTACTTTCTTTGCATAGCGTTCTGAACTTTTTCATAAACGCAGCTATTGACATTTATTCAGTAAGTCAAAGAACATAATCATTTCTACGACTGAAGTCGGGGATCAGTAATGATTATGACAAAAAAAAAATGATTTTTATAGTTAATTTTTAAAGACAATAAATAAAATCTTATTCATTTCTATTTCTATTCGCTTTTGCTAAAATTCCTCATTTTTGAATTTCTTCTATGCATTTATTAGATGCTTACATGTATGTTGATCATCTTTTTACTTTAAAAAGGAACTTATTAAGAGACATTGGAATAGTATATATTCAAAATATTTTACATAATTTTCTACAACGTTTTCCCATTTTTGTCCAATAAGTCTTGTAATTTATTGTCTTCGAATTTTTTTTTTGTTCTCCAGACCGTTTCTTGTCATTGACATCGTAATCATCATTCTGAAACCGTTGAGACCAAAGCCGCCTACTAGGATATGACGGAGCGGCATCACCATAAGTTTCTAAACGTGTATGTGGCTACGACAGCATATTTCTTCAAATAAAAAAGCAATGAATGTCGAAAACGTAATTTGGAGCGTTCTCTGATTAGGGTTTTTGAACGTTACATGATTGGAGTTTTGGAAAGTTTACACTGATTCATTCAATAATACGAAATGGAAAATTTCAAAATGATAAGAATAAATTCAGTAAATTGGTAAATAACAGTAAATTGGTTGATGTCGCTGATTAAAATACATAAAGCACCTAATACTTGCAAAGTAATAAATAATTTATCCTGAAACTTCATGATTATCTTTCATTTCCCACTAGAGGAAAAGGTTATTTTCAAATAAGTGTTTTCCTGGAATGAGCATGTGGAAACGCAATATACATCACATTCTGCAAGGGAGTACATACAATTTACATCACAAACTAAGTATTCCCTTTCTTGTACCTTTATTATTTTATTAATACGTCTGGAAGACCAAAAGATAAGAACAAAGGAAGATGTTATCGAAATTCTCAAAAGTATTTCTTTATTTGGGCAACACATTTGATTTTTTTTCTCCATTTATTAATTAATATTGAATGTAGATTAGTTTGTAAAAGGCTTCAAATAAGGTTATGCAATAATAATTAAAAATTATGTGACTATTTTTTTTTGAAATTGGATATGCATTTACATGAGGAACTAAATTTTTCTCCAGGCGGTTCATATCCAATACTTCTCAAGAAGTTACTGTTCTTATTGTACCATATTTCAGATTTGCTTTTAGCAACCTCCTTTCATTCCAAAAAAACCTCGAGGAAAAGCTATTCATTTCAATTAGTAACACAAACCACCAAAGACAAATATATCGTTATTTAAGTTTTATCTTGCTTCTGTTAGACTGCTTTGTCCACAGAACTGAAAGTCAAACAAATGCTTCGTATGAAGCCCTCGTATAAGCAAGTTCTTTGCTGATGAATATTAAAGTATCTTTGTTTAGAAACATACATTATTCGTGAATATAGAAATAAGATGGGGGGGGGAACCAACATTTGTTCGGAGCATCTTTATTTATTTAGGGTAAATTTCAGTCGGAAAGGTTTTGAAGATGACGCCTGGAGCCTTAAAACTTGGGAAAAATTTCGTTCGATTCATTTCCAACAAAGAAACTCTGAAATCACGCACTCGCCAGAATTGCGGAAATGAACTGGAAAAAGAAACGTAACTCTTTCAGACAAATGGCTGGTGTTTTACAGGGACTCTAATAAGAGGGTGTCAAAATATTTCAAATCATTCCTTACCCCAAAACTGCAGCTTGTTCGGTAATTACAATGGGACGGAAAACCTTCAGTCCGCGCCCAAATATCCGACGTCGAGAAATATAACGCCCATTAATTCGCTCGGTTGGCAATTAGATCAAATTCGAACGGGAAGGCGTGCTTCGTTTGCGAAGGAAGAAAGAATCTGAGGGGAATGGGGAGAAAAAAAAAGTGCGAGGAGGAGTCATTCACAAATTATGTCAGACTTTTCAGCGTTGTTATTAAAATATCATTGTATTTTTAGCGGCTTTTTTTTTCAGATGTACGAATACAGAACGTGAGAGGCCTGTTTATTCGCTAGATTTTAATCTATAGAAGGTATTGGTGAAAAGGATGGAATAAGAAGATATGTTTGCGTTTGAAGAGAAAGAAAAAATTAAAATTATCTTATAAAAAATCAAGAATATTTTTTTTCCTCATTTACTTTTGTGCTTCTAAATTATCCTAAAGAGAGACCAGAATTTAAATTTTCTCCGTTGTCTTAGATATTAAAAAAAATTACGAAGTTGATATATATAATTGTACAGGCTGATTATAAATGAATATTTCAACCATTTAGGTCGGCTAAAGGAAAACAAATTACAACATTGTTGATAATCGGAAATCAAAAACAAAATAGAAAGTTTGAATTCAACACAGTTATGAGTGCTCAGAGTGAGCTCGTACAAAAATAAGAAGAATATTGAAGGAGTTCGATAACACATCCCACAAATTTTTCTGCACACTTGGTGTGAAGCTGTGAAAAGATGTAGACATACTTGTATAGTAATATATGATTTGTCATTGGACTAAATAAAACAACAGGTTTGTATTGCACCACTAACAATTGGCATTAACGAATGTATATCTGCAGGTTTCAAAGGAATGCATCAAAGATGGTTGGTGAAATATAGGATGAACTGTCGTTTAGGTTTGATAGTATTGTAATGTTGGTGGGACTTAAATGAACAATTACAACTGTATTGAATTTAAACTTCAACTATTATTTGTAATTTACGACGAACACCTTTTTTTTGTTTTCTTTTAACAGCATTACGAAGTTGAAATATTCATATATAATAATCTTGTTTTTAACATGAATACTGCAAAATGCAGCAGTGTAGATTAGTCGTATAGTTAACAAATAAAATAACCTAGAAAAATTTTATATTAGAATGCTCTATTTCCGTATAGTAAAATATGAAAAATATAAATCTAATGGCCATTTTTATTATTTACTAAGAAGTTATCGATGTTTATACCGTGTCATTAGAACAATAAAGCTGACCATATTTCCGAATAGTTGCTGAATATTTTTCATTAGTTTCTTTAATATGGCTATAATGAGTTATTTGCACTTGAAAATTCATTTTTGCGAAAAGATCTTGACAAAGAGAGGCTGAACAACTAAACAGATGGTTCACTTGTCTAGTTTTCTATTAATAAACAGCCAATGTTTGGGCCATAATATTTAAACTCGATAGCTGAAATAATTTTTTATCTTCACTTCTAATCCATTTTTCTTTCTGATTACTAGTTCTACAGATTCAACTTAAGTGAAACTAAACCGTTTCTTGGAAAATACAATGATTAATCTTTTTTAATGAAATTCACATATTCTTTAATGCAACACTATGTATTTTGATTCATTGAAAATCAATTTATTTAACAAACGCGGATGAATGAAAATATAATGCATTAACTCGAGTCAAAATACAAAATGCAACAGAAATAGCACAGTCGATACAATAAAGCAGAAAAGGATGTCATGAAATTATTTCCCCAACGCACAGAATAATTTGTTTTGTAATGATTGATGCATATTACATCATCTTATCTTCAAGCTGCAGCATGCAACCATCTGCTTTTACCAGACTCCTTAATATTTCCTTTAGAATATGATATTGATTAATGTCTTATAGGGTTTGAATGTAATTCAGTCAGGTACAATCGTTATTTATATCAATAAAAGTTTTCAAAATGAGCTCTCATAAACGGTTCATTTATTTATTTCGCCAAAATCTACATTTCTGTTCCACTGAAGATATGTCTGATAATTGAAACACACAAAAAATGATGTGAATTAAACAAAATTGTAAATCACTTTAAATCGCGAAAAGTATATTGCTGAATTTGGCTGAAAACATGCTAGGTGTCTGAATTATAGGTATCGAATCTGTGTACAGAATTTTATTCTTTTAACTCTTTTCGTTTCGTAGTTATTGTTTTAACTTATATTTGAACAACCAGACAGACAAACCTCCTCTGAATAGATTTTGGTCAAAAGTGGATAGAAATCTACATATTTCTTGTAAAGACCATATATTAAATTTCATCTGCACACATGAAGTGTTTTTGAGTTTTCTTTGTCCCAGACATAATGACGAAAATGGGTTTTTCGAATTTAGGGAGATGTAAAAGTTGCAGATTCATTGAAATCTCAAGTTCGGATATTTTTGGTAATACGTTCTCTATATTTTATATAAGATGAAGTAATAAGTTTGAAATATGCAGTCGACTTAAAAGATTTGTTTGAGAAGTTTGCCTTCACGTAGACAAGTTGTAGTAAGTCTTCGATTTAAAATAAATTTGATCGCTTGCATTACAAATATCAATGTTTAATTTAAAAAGTCAATTTATCATTAAAGAAGTGAATAGAGCTAGAATGACACTCTTCTCGTAGAAGTATGGTCACGTGACAAGGTGAAAGGACTCCTCTTTCTTCTGTCTTCTGTTATATTGTATATCAGGCTCTCTTTCGGCACAGGGATAACTTGTATAAGTGCAAATAGCATTTTACTGGATGTTAGACTTGGCATCAAATTTTGATCTTCTACAAATTCGTCTCAAATAAATAAATAATATTTACCAACTGTAGGCTATATTATTTTTCTTTTCTTATATATCAATTAAATATACTAATTATTTTATTTGCAATCAGTGCGAATAATACAAAATGATGTTGTAACATAGCTAATTGTTAATTATATTCAAAGGAATGTAAGAACAAACTAAATGAATAAATGAGGATTGATTCCTTACAAAAGGCTAATTGACAAGCAGCAATCAGATAAATTTAAGTAACAGAAAAAATTAACTTATGATTTGCAATTTATAAGCTTTCGATTTCCTCATTTGAAAAAAAAAATTACCGTTATTCATTCTCTAAGAGAAATTTCCAAAAAATATATAAATTAGATAATTTCATAAGAATTAGAAATACTGGAAAGTGATAAGTAATTGCGAAAGAGCAGCCATGCTTTGTAGTTTCAGTCTAAAAAGCAATAAGGATCTTTAAAAAAAATCCAAAATGTATAATATGGCTTGAATGGCTTTATTTTACTAGTAGCTCTGCATTCTCTATGGTTACAATTCTGTTTATATTTATGCCAATGCCTATACAGACACACACACATACACACACACACACACACACACACACACACACATATATATATATATATATATATATAAATGATATTGTCTAAGCTCAATTTAATTAAATACTCCATACAAATTAAAACTAGGATTTTAATTTTACTGACATTGATGCCTGTTTCCAGTTTTCTCCCTATATGAATAATTCGGAAATTTTTTCAAACTTTTGCTTACACGGAAATGAACAACAGTAAAATTATCTAAAGGATTATTATTGAAAATTACTTTAAACAAGATTTAATTTTAATTAATATCACCATTAATTTATTAAATTTTAATTCTGACTTGAAGAATATGAAAGATTTCAAATTACTCTTTAGAGATAACACATGCTTTTAATTATCAAATACTTTGAAGAGAAAATGTTATATGAGAGTAAATGATAAATTAAAGAGATTTCATTTAGGAGAAAAGTAAAAGTATTTAAAATTATCTTTTAAGGGTATATTATTAAATTTTTTTACTTCTAAATTCCTTTCTTTTTAAACAGGCAACTAAATTTATTTATGTTATTTATAGATAATGTTGCTATTTCAAGCATTTATATTAAAAAAGGCAAGATTTAATTCAAGTGTCATTTTCTCATGCAATTTATAGCTATAATATTAAGCACAATTTAGATAGTCATGCGTAAAAATATATCTTTTAATAGCTAAAACAACTATTTAAAATAGCGATGTGAAATG
Organism: Argiope aurantia; assembly: GCA_026543865.1. Taxonomy (NCBI): domain Eukaryota; kingdom Metazoa; phylum Arthropoda; class Arachnida; order Araneae; family Araneidae; genus Argiope; species Argiope aurantia. Next base: position 229,253 of record JAPMOR010037467.1, on the reverse strand, counting down.
TGGAGTCGAAAAAGAAAGTTCTTATTGAAAGAGAAGAAAAAAGAACCATTTTACTTTTATTTTGTACTTTTTTTCTCATAGCAAACTCTGTCAGTTGAAGCATTAACTCATTTGCATAGTCCTTTTGCATTTTTTCGAAAACGCAAATTTCAGGTGAATGCATTGTCTTCTACGTAAAGAAAACTAACACAAAAACTTCTCACAATCTAGTTAGGTGACTTGGAAAAAAATTCTCTAGAGATTTTATGGTAGAAAATTGAAGCTTCAGGTTTTAGAGATAAAACTGAAAAAGAACGGTGCCCGATGCAGAAGAGGATTGTTTCGTTGATTCTTACGATAGACTAGAAACATGAAACATATAACTAAATTTATAACATTTTGTCTTTGTTGAATTCAAGGAAAATTGCTTAAAATATAAGGTTTGGAATTTTGAAAAGGCCTTAAATTGCTTTTCCTTCTCTTTAAATTTTCTATGGAAGATTAATTTTCTAAAACTTTGTAAGCGTGTTTATAACGTAATTTTACTTCATGCACTCTCTCAACAACTCATCAGCATGTTTTCGTAAAACTTTTGTTTCAAAATAAGAAATTTTGTGCTTTTAAATTAATGAATGAAATTCAAAGTAATATTTTAATGCTCTTAATTAATTCTCTTTCAGAACTTGTTTTGAGATGCAGATTAGAAATCTGTAACGGTACTTTATTTACCAAATTAAGTCCAAAAATCTACATTTTCAATTTTTGATTTTATTTTCATGAAGTTAGGGTTTTACAACGCACTCTATTTTTCCATGCAATCTCCTACTTTCTCAATGCACTTTTCCCAACAGTCAAAAAGCTTACATATTTCTTCTGAATAAATGTTTTTAAAGTGGTAATGAAGCAATTATCACACTACATTTTGCATAACTGAAGCAAATCGGTGATTTCACAAATCATCTTTGAGCAGCTCAAATGGATGTAAATCAAGTGAAGCTTAGTCTAGGCTGTAGGGTGATTTGCCAGTGACTCCAATTTCATTTTGTTAATGATTTTAGATGTGTGACGCATTGTCATGCAAAAGCAAAACTTTCTTCAACAACAGGCTTCATGGTAAGTTGGAAATTGCTGTTTTCAGTTTATTTTCTGACATCATTATATATTGCAATGTTGATCATTGTTATATTGTCTACTAAATCTTCCTCTATGATTCTCTATGTTTCTCGAATGATAATTAACGTAATCTTTCCTAACGTTGACACAATCCTCAGTCTTTTCTCGTCGGGATTCAGGAGGTTTCCATTCCCTAGTGCCACATTTTTATTTTGGATTGAAGAGTTTAACCCATATTTCACCTCCCTAACTATATCCTGCTTAAAATTGCAGTAACTTCGTTGTTGACGCAATTAAATATGTATTGGAAATTCTTACACGATTTAGTTTATATTCTGTAGCTATACTGAAAGAAGTGCACTCGTTTGAGAGATTGCACCTATTATGAGCAGACTTGGGGTGAATCATAACATATGTTCAGACAAATACTTTATCATGGATGGTAATTCTTCTGTTCATTTGAATAATCTCTCAAGCTTGATGCTTATTGTAATCAGTAATGGAGGTACAGAGCATTCTGAATTCTCTTCATACATTACATTTATTTGATTATTTTTAACCTACTATATCCATAAAAACGCGGTTCAGATTGACTTCCTACATACTGCGACAAGAGTCAATGTCGAATTTCTATACCTTTAGCAGCCTTAGAAAACCAGATCAGAGCTTATTGTTTCTCTATAGCTGCAAACTTCTAAAGCAACGGCATTGATTTATATGAAAAAGAAGGAAGAAAAATGATGAAATTAATATTACACTTTCATATAAATTTCAAAACAATATAATTGCAGTTAGTTTGTGCTATATAACAATTATTAGAATGGTATTAGAATTGTAGGTAAGTTTTATCTGCTTCCTTATTAAAGAATTAAAGATTACGGATCTAGTTCAACTTTTGGAATAACACTAAAAACATGTGTCGAATCAATTTATATGGTTGAAATATTATCGTAATAACATCTTTCCAACTGCAATTTAAAATTTTGAAATAAAGAGGCTAAATCAAGCAAATGCAGTGAATAATCAAAGACACATACCCAGTTCATTTTACAGATATTACGAAAAATAAGTGGTTTGCGATTGTGTGCATAATCGTAAAAAATGAAACAACACTTTGCATCCAATATTTTAGATAAATGCGATGAATGGCAAACAAACTTTTTATAACATTTAAATAATATGACCAGTAATTATATCACAGTTGTAATCTTTCGTAATTTTTGTTGTTAACAGAAATTGTTAAAGAAAAATGCAACATTATTTTGCCTTTGTATGTGTGTTTTCTGGTAAGCTTCAGTTTCTAATCTTGTTTCGCTGTAAAAGTAGCAAAATTATTTTCAAATTGTGAAAGAAGTATTAAGGATTATTTAGTAGTGATATTTTTAGCTATTCTTAGACGAATCTTATCAAATTCTATCTAGATTAACATTTGAAGAAAATATTTTATTACAAAAGCCATTTGTAATAACACTGAGAAATAATTTCATTCTTGAAACAGAATTAAAAATAGAATGTTTCATATATCTTAAGTAATTTTTATATGCTATTTTATATTAGAAATGTATACTTTCCATTATTTTCTATAATATCATATTATACTGCTTTAAAGAAAACTGAAGAAAATCAGTTCTATGTACAGATATCATTCTTATACTTTTTCTACAGGGGAGTTATTCATAACTTTATTTACTTATATAAATCAGAGAATTTGAACTGTTTGGCAAAACACATTCATTTTTCATTTTAACTGTAACTTTACTTATATAGAAAAATCTCTTTTACATCTGCCACATATAAATTCCCATATAATACAAACGATTATAATTGTTTGTTTTCTGCCTTATTTTTATTTCTTCGCATCTTATATTCTTTTATTACAATTACTTAAAAAGTATTTCATTGGATTTAAATTACTTTGGAGTAAGGCAATTTTTTTAAAGTCAACTTTAAAATTCCTATTAATGCACAAATTTTATATTGCTACCAATGCACATATTTAATTTATTAAAATTCCCTATTCATTTTGGATTCCCAAGGCGCTTAAAATGAAATAATACAGCACTTTTCATTCAAAAGATTGTAATGGCTTTTGTGATTATTGTTTCAGAAGACCCAGAAAATGTCATTTACACCATTTCAGCCTTATACCGTTCATTTAGAATATTTTTCGTTTGAAATTATATTACATTTTGTCTCTACCCAAGCATGTGGGTGAAGATCAAAACAACTCTTGCAGCAGACATTAATTCATAAAGGATTTTCTCAAAAATATTTTTTTAAACTTTATTCTGAAATATTTCCAGACAGTCATTCAAAATAAGGATTTGGTGCGAAAATTAAAACTGAAACATCCAATTATTAGAGCAGTAAATATGTATAATAATGCAAATGTCATTCAAAAATAACACAGTGCTTATTATGTATATTCAAAATAGTTTTGTTTACTTAGCGTGTAGGGGTGCTTTCTGTTTTGATTTATATTATCATCAGCAATATAACACATGGTTTTCAGATGAAAGGATTTCAAAGAAAATACAATTTTTATTGTAATGCATATCCAAACTTTATGTTATTTCTAAATACTCAAGAGAATTTCCAATTTTCTAAATTGGAGTTACAAGTGAGTTCTGCAAACACTGTGAAAAGTATCTCTTCAATTCCACAAAATCCGTTCATGTAAACAGATAATTATGATAAAAAAATAATTTAATAATGCAATGTTTTATATAATCAAATTAATTTTGAATCTACTGAGCTTCCAGTATTCTAAAAAAGCATTTGGAATATTTACACGAAACGCGCTTAACAAAACAGAGCTAAAATAATAGAATTATATCTTACAATAGTTGTAACAGACAAGAGCAATTATTGTTATTAAAAGCTATTTGCTAACAATTTTAATGTCAATGATTTTGTCACCAATTAACTGTACAATCTTACAGTTTCGCTTAAAATATTATGAAGAATAGGTATAAAAAAAAGCGAAATTTTAACTTTCAAAAAGGAAATTTCGTTTTCAAACCCTAAAAATATTTCAGAATTAGAAAGTGTGCTTACTTTGAAGACCTTATTATCTTTACATAAACATTTGAAGATGTTCTTCATATGTTTATGTATCATATTGTTATTTATTGATTAATTACCTATTAGTTATATCTACCTCCACCATTAACTAATTCACTTGATTGCTAATTTTATTTCAGTCATATAAAAAGGGTTTTAAATTAAATGCATGCATCTGAATCCTTCATCATGAAGAAATAAGAAAAAATATGTATTAATTCATTTATTTTTCATGAGAAAAATACTTATTAATTAAAACACTTATTGAGAATTTCGCATTCTTAATCTATAATTCAAGAAGATATTTTGCATAGCTAAATTTTATAAAATTTTAAAGGCAAAATATTCTTATTGATGTCAATTTAGTGTACAAATATTTCCTTAATTCTGCTAACTTCCCAATAATATTTTTTTAATGAATAATTTCCAATAAACTCCTTCATTGTTATAATATGAATCCTCTCTAACCGTATTTTTATAATTTTCGGTATAAAAAACTTGCATTAGCATGAGCATTCTTATGAGAAACCATTTACTTAATAAAAGCGAGGCGCAATTATAATCTTGAAAAAGTTTTCACAAAGCTAAAAAAAGTATTTGCTTCTTTTATAAATTCCTAGTAAGAATATTATTTGGAATGCAGAAATATAATTAATTATTGCTATACAGTGGAGAATAAACTTTGAGATTATCTTAGGTACAAAAAGATAATTCTGTAGAAAAATTATTTCATTTTTCTAAAACTTATGGTTCTTCCATTATTTGCATACTTTAACGACTTAAAATGATTTTTATTTCGAGTTTATAAAGAAAGAATTTTCATTCACTCCTATTAGTTCTAATATTTATGTTTTATTTTGTATTTTTGATGATAATACATTGTTATAATAGTTTCAGAGAATACTGAGAAATTTAATTAAAACCTGATTCTTTACGCATGGTGAATCTAACAGCGAACCCGAGAAAAAAAATTATTTTCCATTTTATAACATTTATTATACAGAATTATACTCTTTTAAGATTCGTGACTAAATTCCACACTTCATTCAGAGTTTTTAATTTTTTTCTAGAATACAAAACAAACAAAAACAAAATTCTGTCCTAAGGTAATTAAGAATTATTATATATATCTATTGGCAAATAGATGGAAAAATTGACGTTTCTGATACTACATTAATTCAATACTTTATTGTATCCTTTTTAAAACCATTGAATGTCTTTTTATTTACTGGCACCATGTATGTAATCATATAGATAACAAAATATAAAACCAACGCAAATTGTGCAGCAAATGAAAGTCTTTTGAAATCCAGAGGTAGGTTTTGCCAAGAGGCTTTGATGAGATAAATAATCACTTTGCACAACTACCAGAAAATGGGATCATCTGTTATTACTTGCAAAACATTTTGTTCGAAGCAGCATCACACAGCATTATTCGAAAAAATTTATAATAGGCCTAACTTTTTCTGGTTTCGGCTTGTCAGTAAAGACTAACCTGTAAAGTGCAACAAAGCCTGAAGTTCGAAAAATCTATGATTATAATGCACAGGAGTTTACTGGAAAGCAAGCATTTCAATTTTATATAAAAATAACTAATAAATTTTAAAAATTACATTTCATTATTTTAATCTTAGATATTAAATTCCACTTTAGGTTTAAATTTATACAAATATATCTAACAATTTACTCAGATTCATTCCACTCTTGCAGGTGATACTTCTATAGGACTAATTAAAATAATGAATTGTACAGGTGCATGCACTGCAGTTTCAAAATTCTCACGGAAATACGGATCTTCAATGCCCGAAAATGTTTTATCACTTTGAGCAAGGAGAGCTTGGAATTTCTCTTTTGTCAAATAATAAAATAAATTAGATATGAATGGAAAATTAAGACTCTTTTGAAAGTTTTACGCCAATATTTATGAAAGTGGGAACAGACAATAAATTTCCTATAGGCAGTATAACAAATTTTATTAAAATTGATACTTGAAGAAAATGCTGTATCAATTTCAGATAAGAGCAAAAGGTTAACATTACTCAAATTTATTTAGTAATTCTCCTTGAGTAGAAATGAATCAGATCACAATGAAATAATATTATAATTTGCTATGTATTTTATGAACTTTAAACTGTTCACTTTTGTAAAAATGGAATTTTAAAACCGATATTTCATTCAATCTAATTTGTATCATGTACTATCATGGTGTATTGTGTACTCTTATTTAGTTGCAGTTCCAAAATTTTATACACAAAAGATGCTTCATGTTCAGAATTCAATAATTAATTAAATGAATTCATACAGAAGACTAATAAAAATGATCTCAAGATTCCAATATACATATTACAGTGATTTATAAATAAAAAACATATATTTTTTAAAAAATAAAAATATTTCGTTTTCAGTCTTTTAACACAAGTGTGTCCTCAAAAGCTGTTTTTAATTTAATCAGTACCTGATTTTATTATGTAACTGAAATATGAATTACTTATTCAAATTTTATTCTAATATTATAATTTCCTTTAAGTTCTTTCAGGAAACAATAAAAGATACTGTTACTTCTAATATTCCAAAAAATATAGAAACAAATATAATCATAAAAAAGAAATATAATTTAATAGATGTAAAATAAATAAAAGCAAACTGAGTTATAGGATACAGTCAAAAAGTTATCAAAGTTTTAGCTATCATATTTCGTAAATTATATTATTGCAAATATATATATATATATTGTATGAAGTTGCTAATTTTTAACAATAACACAATGGATGCATTCTACTTTCGAAAGAAAGGTTATTTATTGCTTTAAAGAGAATATATAGTATATTATGATATTTTTCAGCTTATTCAATTGTACTATTCGTATTTTGAATATACATACATTAAAATTTAATCATATTAAATATTTTAAAAACACTCTTTTTAAAGTTAATTTTGAAGATTTACTCAATTTTTAAAGATTTTTTTTTAAATTTTAATTCAGGTAATTTCACAGAGTGTTTTTATCAAAATCCATTAAAAAATTATTTGGAAAAGTCTGTCTGATATATTAATATTATTTAAAACTTCATTTTTCAGAAAATACTTTTATACATAGACACTGGATTCTCAATAGTATTTCGAGTTTTTTTTTTTGGATTAAAATTTATTTTTAATTGTCTGAAAGAAGTCGAAGCCTAAAGGGATCCCCTTATTTATTTGATTTTATAACAAGATTATCGATTCTTAATATACACACAATTATTTTTAATGCTATTGAATTAATGATTAATGCATTTATCATGTTTAAATGTTAAAAATATAATTGCACTAATTGCCGTCTAAAATATATTTATTTCAATAATTAATCATTTTTTACAATATGTATTTTAATATTCTTTTCTTTATACATAAGCGTATATTTTAGAACTAAAATATTTACCCGGAAGTCTCAAATGCTGCTTAACTTCAATAAAAACCACACATTTGTTACATTAATGAAATTTCAGTTTTATGAGTTAGTAGCAATACTCCAATAAATAATATAAAAAGTTCAAAGCATATATATGTGTAATTTTTAACAAATATCTAAATCTATTATAACGAAATGCATAGAAAAATATTAATTTGATAAAAAGGTCATTTATAATATATTTTCTAATTTGAATGCGTTTTCATATTAATTAACAATTCAAACATTACATTTTTTTGCGAATTTCATATGATACTTTAACGTTGATTTCCTTGCAAATATGTATGTATTTTGGAGATGAAATTTTAAGACAGAAAATTATATTTTGGTAATTTTTTTTTCCTTTTTTTGCATAATTTCAATTAAAGACGAAATTAATCATATTAATGCAAATTAATTGTTAAGAGTTTCTCTCTTCAGATAGACTTCTAGTAAATAATTTAATATCGTCCTTATTGATACTAATTTCTTACTGATGAAACCATATCGTATTGTTTGAATACTTTTTATTCACCGCAGATTATCAAAGAACTATGAATCCCACGGATTCTCAGTCAGTTAAATGGGTATACGTGGATGATTTATTAAGAAAAAAAAAGCATATTTAAATTTAGATACAGTACACAAAATAACATTACAAAGAATTCACATAACACAATATAACTCTAAGAAAAGGGAATGTTTGTTGGGAAATATGAGTTCATGAATTTTGATAAAAAGTTAATATTGAATGGAGAAAATCTTGATTGAAGAAGTCGATGAAACAACATATTCTGAATTTGGGTATAGAGAAATCAGAGTTTCGTTATCCTGCAGAAACGAGACTAAATTTCTGGTTTTGATTTTGGGCATTTTATTCGTCATCACATTGTTCCATTATATTTCTTCAAATTGAGAATGGAATTGCTAAGGTGAAAATACGTGGTGAGAGTGTAGCTAGTGTCATAAGGAAATGGATTGCCCACTTTTCTGTAGCCACAATGGTCTGTTTCCTTGGCATGGAATCGATTGAAGTAAGAAGGGGAGGGACATGAACGGTTTCAAATATTAAATTTTGCCTTTTCTAAGATGGGGATATATTGATTACGATTTTATAAATAGTCAGTCCAATTGAGCATTGTCCCCTTCTTTCAATCTCTCTAGGCTCAAGTTATTTAGTGCGTTTTTAAGAAAACCCTTTTTAGCTGGATATTGTACGGGAGAACATATAGAAATGGCTTGCTTGGCTAAGAAATCTGCAATTTCGTTGCCGTTGTGGTCCACATGTGCTTTAATCCATCCTAATTCCATTGAAGGAAAATTATGCAGGATCGTTTGCAATTCTTGTATTATTGGCTTGTGGATGAAGAGCAAATCGAATTTTCAGATGGATAGGCACACTATCTCTTCATACCTTAGTGTTGTGGTGGGATTCGATAGGACATTTACATGATTCCTTAATGGCTAGCAGCTAAGCTTGCAAGACTAGATTCGTATCTTTCAATTGAGATTTGATGAGTGAGATGGTCGTTTTAAAAGATGCAGAAGACAAAGCGATTTTGTTCCACAGTTTTGCATCCAACTGTAAAAATATCAGCCTCGCTTGCAGATTAAAATTATTATTTGAGGGGGATTCATCTTTCAAGAAAGATGTCTCAAGGACAGAATTCAAAAATTTTAACTGCTTTCTCACAAAGGGAATAAATGATACAATAATTCTTAGTATAAGAATACACTTAAGAAAACAAAATATTTCATTGCATAAATAAAGCATTTGCTTATATTTAATAATGTTTTAAATATTTATTAAATTCTAAATACTTATCCGTTTCTAGTACTGGTTTTTTTGGTTAACTTCAAATAAAAGCTCTGAAAAAATAAGTTATAGGATTTAGAAGAATCTCAAAAATGATTAAATTACAAAACTACCACTCTGGGATTTTAAGTACAGAAATATTTAATCCTCTGTAAAGTAAGAGCATGAACTTATAATTTAATACCATCATTTAATACATTTACATACTCTTATAATTATGCTCGTACAGTATGTAATATTTTTGTCATATATTAATTGTTTAATTTTGTATATAAATTGTGGGAAACCTTTAATTTACATTTATTTATTCATCTTAACATTTTTGAAATTATTTCAAATTGTAATTGCATTTCAGCCCCTATTTTATAGAATTTCTTGATTTAAGAAAGATATCTTTATATACCGATTGCAGAAGTCTTTGAAATACCCTGTGAAAAATATCATTGGAATTTGATTTTTTTCTGAAGCGGGTAACACTCAACAAAGGATATACATCAACTAGAAGATAAAAAAATCAAATCTATAGTTCCATTTTATCGAGTTTATTTACGATTTCGAATGAAAAAAGTTGTTACCAAAGTGTTCTATCGCAATCAATCATCTTAAGCTCGATATTTTAGGAAATGTCAGTTTTGCAATAACTATAAAAGTATTTTTATTTTATGTTCTCGAATATTATATCTTGGATTGTTTTAGAATCCAATTTTTTACTCCTTTCTTTTGACGTTATCAACAAAATCTCATGCAGCCTGTAGGCGCTGTGATTAATTACCAATGAAGAGAAGGAAATGCAATATAAATTGGTTGCGAATTCTTTGAACTGTCAGTCACAATTCATAAATATTTTAATACAAATATAAATGAATAAATAGAATTAAATTTGTAAATTCATCAGAAAATAGTTGTCCTTAGAAAAATTCAATTGATGACAATAGCAAGATATCAGATACAATCTGAATTACATAAATGAAAACAAACTTTCTTATACATTTAAATGTGTATAGGTTAAAAAATAATCTTTCATTTAGACAACGTTGATAATTCTACATTTTAAATTGAAAATATTTCAAGGAATTAATATTCCAATCAACTACTGATTGTAGAAAAATGTTTTAATTACTGTAATCTTATCGTGAAATCAGAAATTCATAATAGAAATTAGGTTTTGATTCCATAAACATTTTCTAAATTTAATAGTATGCTATTTTTATTGAAAGAGATTATAGATACAAAAATATCATTAGAAAACTAGAATATCAAATGTAATCAAAATGTTTTAAATAGAATAGAACATTTTATTACACTTACAATTTATAGGCAAAATAAGAAAATGGTACACTAAAATGCATTTTCAAATGTGTTTTTATCTATATTCCTTAGAAAGTTCCCCAAACCTTTATTTTCTTTATGTTTCCTATTTTTGGATGCAGCAAAATCGGAAAAAAAATCATTCCTTTATTCGTCAACGTCTGCACAAATATGGAAGTTAGAGAGGAGTGAAGGAATCGGATTCCATTATCATTAAAGGGGAATTCCTATTTGCAAGTCACCCTCTTGTTGACAAGTCCAGAACTCCTCTACAAAATTATAGGTAGGAAATGATTTCGAGTAACTCTTGGGCTCTAAGCGAGGAAGGAGACATGTCTGGCTTTGATCCCAGCAGGTCCAATCTTGGGTGGTTGCGATGTTAGATGATGCAATGACAAAGATTGAATATCTCCATCCTCGATGGCAATTCGATTGATTAGTTGCTCCGCAACATAGCGGTGGTAGCCAAATAATGTAGTTTGGAGAATCTGCTACCAAAACTGTTTGATTGATTGCCTGTTGGTAAATGATTATGATTATTGGGTGACATCTGGCGCTTCGCTGTGACCGTGTCTACAAACCTGAGTATTAAAGGATGGGGAAATCTAATGGAATGTATTAATAAGCCTGGTTATTAACTTTATTTGATTTTATTTCTAATATCACATTTGCTTATGTCCAAATGCGTTGGTCACATTTACCGTAATGCACTATTAATTATGTATTATTAACTATCAGAATGTACATGAAGATTTAACAAATTTATATTAATTGCATTTGATTAATACGACTTGTTATATTAACGCCAGTTTATAATTACACAAAATGTCTGTCGAGAACACACTCGGAGATTTTGTACCATTACCATTCGAACATAATTTATAAACTGCGAAATATAAAGACATTTGAAAATTTGTGAAGATAATCAATAATAAACATTAAAAATCCAAAAAAATTATAATACGGAATTTTTTCAATTTTTTTAATGTTTTTTTCAAACTCTGGGCATTTTTGTTCAGTGCTCTTGATAATTCTGACCGATAGAATTTTGCACGTTCTTAAACAGGTTGGCTGTCATTTGAGTATTTTTTATTTTTGTCCAGTTGCTCCAGCTGTAGCTTTTAATCAGTATTTTGCTTTATAATTAATGTTATCTTGGATATTATTTCTTTTATTGACATTATAAAGATACATTATATTTAAATGGATTATTAGGTGAAAGAGTTGCGTTCTATCTTTGGTACAAATATGTTTTCTTGTCAACTGGCCTGTGATTGATTCAAAACTCAAAAAGTATTTTGAGGATAATTTTATTTACATACTAATTCATTTAGTTATGAAATGATAAGTATTATGACTTATTTCTGTAATAGTTATAAAAAAACTTTGGAACATCCTATACATGCACAGTAATATATGATGGGTTTTTTTAATTGGATATTGAACTAGCAATTATTGAAGTTTGTAAAGAAGAAGAAGGAAGAATATGATAAGATATTACAATTCTCATTTTAATAGTTCTGTTTAATAAAAGCTATATTTCACTGACGTAATTACATTGTTTTATTTTAAATTTCTTACATTTTATAACATCGTGATCTCATTTATCCACCATAAATTTGGTTCATCATAGCCAAACAGGTTGTTAAGAAAATAAAGCAAACCAACTGACAAACCTTATTGTTTTTGTTTTGTTTTTTTCTTTCCCAAAAACTAATTTCATTTAAGCATTGGTTATTCAAGAGTTCATAAATTCATAGATATATAAATAAAATAGTAAATATGGTTTACTCTTAAATTAGAAGAATTATATCCTTATAAATATGAAATTTTAGAAAAGAATATTAGAAATTATTGATAGAATGGAATATAAGAAATTATAGATATTACGAATAATTTATAATAAATACATTTTTATGTTATCTTTTAAATTTTATCATAATCTTTTAAAATTTCAAAATGTCAGAAAAAATGCAAACTTTTAAAAGTTATTTGAGTTAATTCTATTAATTAAACAAATTATCATGATAGAATTGGATAACTTATAAGATTTTGTAAAATTATCTTGAAAAATTATCATGCCATATAGAGCCTGAATTCTCTATATGGCATGATATAATAATGTTAAATGACCTTCCATATTTCATACACAATACATAAAGCAAATTCATATACGTACTTTCATATTGAATGCATAATGCAATATTTAAAAACTAAACAAACTATAATGCAATGACGTCATCAACTATTATCAAAAGTTCCGTCTTTCAATATCAGTTTAAACCTAGAACGGGAGTAGATCTTTCAATTTTATCAATCTCAAAGTTATTTTTATTTGAAGAATTGTTGATATTTTGTGAAATCGATGGAATTCAAACTTTTGTGTTTGGAATAAAAACTTTAAAATAAAATGCTTTGTAGGATGACAGATCAATTCCTTAAAAATTTAATCAATCATGTCTTTTTTAAAACAACGAATCGGGTACTTTGAAAGCTTTCCATTCATTCTCACTTCAAAGTTAACTCGAAGTTCTGTAAAAAGTTTTCGGCAGAAAAGTATTTTGGGCTTGACTAGTGAAAGAGTGCCATTTTTTAGTTCTTACGTTTATTCCTTTCAGTTTAGAAGGCAAAGCTAAAATGTGAGGAATTTTTTTCTGGTTTCAATTTCAATGAAATTGGGTGATACAAGCAAGCTTTTTGCCGTCTGAATTATGATTAGTTTAATATTATTAAAAAATTAACACTTTTTGATGCTTCGAATTTCTGTGAGTTTTACATATTTCAAGCTATAAACGTCAAATATGTAAATATGGAAAATGAAGATATATAATGAAGATATCTTGTCAAATATGAAGATATTGATAATCTTAATTTTTTTTATAAATGCATTAAAGATATCTGCATTATAATCTTCAACGAAGGAGCTTCAATCTATTGAAATTTTGTACAGAACTTTGAAATAGGACATTTTCATGTTTTATATCTTTTGTATTATGAAAATAAAATTTTTAAAATAAAAAAAAGATTTTAAAACTATTTTTTCAAAATACTCGATGATTTCATTTTTTTCAATTCCAAAAAATAAATAAATCTGCTTCTATAGCAGCAGATTTATTTATTTTATTTACTACGCAATTTGAAACTAATTAGAGCTGTTGAAGAAATGCACATTTTTTTCATTCTGGTGAAAACGTTTCGATTTCTGAATATTCAGCTGAGTATCCAAGATTACACAAAGTTATGGATTCGGTTAAAACACTGATGACGATGATAACGAATTAACTCTAAACAAGACACTTCGCAGCAAGTAATGTTGATAGGGTACGATGCAAAATAAAAAGGAAAGAATTTTTTATACAGCATCCCAAAACACGTGTAGTAATCATTTCAAAATTGTGAATATTTTTATGAAAATATGATCCTCATAATAAAACTTGCAGTAAACAGGATTGCAATTCTGTTTTAGATTTTAGAACATAGTTAAATAGACCAAAGTGGGCAGCCAAGTTACAATCTTTTTTCGTTTTTATATTACAAAAATCTCTTTAATTAATTGATTTCATAAAAGGTATTTAAGTGGAAAGGTGAGACTTAGTTACATAAAGATTTGATTGTATATATTTGGAAGAAAATATATCTAAATGGGTGTAGAGGTAAAACCTTTCGAAGCAAATTCAATTACGAAAAGTGATTCTAATAGAAAGAAAGATGTTTTAATTTTGTCAAATATATTCTATTTCCTGACCAATTTATTTTATACTTCAGGCGCTTTCATACGATTAAAAAATCTTTCTTCAATGATTTGCGAAGTTATTATTAATAAAGAATCAAAATTCGTATGATTAAAAATAAATTTGTTTTATGCTCAAGAGGAATTTAGCATATTGAAGTAATAACTTTATGTAAAATTTGTTTAAGCATTGAAAATGTTTTGTATCGTTTTTTATAATATGCATCTCCAGGATATAAAAGAATGGCATTAAATAATTGAAAAAATATATAAGGAGTTAACAATTATTTTTTTAAAATTTTGTATACTCCAAAATAATTGGTATATCATATGGCCATTAAACAGTGGCCTAGGATATGACCAATTTTATTTTATATTCATTGTAGATAATGAAATGAAAAAAAGTTTTTTTTTCAAACTTAATGATTAATTTCTTTTGAAAATTATTTTTGTCATTATAGCCCTCTTTTTGTTTCAAATTGTCATTAACGTTTAGATTGAATAACTTTTATCAAGAATAAATCTAAATTATTTCTTCATAAGGGATCATTTCTAATTTTATGCAGCTTGTTATAAGATTATAATCATTTAAAAAATATAAGAATTTGAATAAGAATTTTGTTCCTTCGCCGAAATAATGTTTCTATTTGTTTTCGATTACAATCGCGAACATTTGAATTCACGGTGAGCAGAAACGTAAAGCTTGTATGATAGGTACATCAAAGCTGTGAAAGAATTTTATGTATGCAAAAAAAATTTTAAACCCTCAGCGTAAAAAAAAAATAAAAAAAATCATGGTGTGAAACTTTTAGAGAAAATAATATGCGAGATAAAAAAAAATCAAGCAAATTCCAAAATTATTAAGGTTTATCTGTTACGTATCTAATGAAATTCACTTTATAATAATATGAAAAATTTGTTTATGCTAAGTAAAAGCATATAATTTTTAGATCAGATAAATTTAACTCGATTGAAAATAGCTTTGGATGGTGAGAAAATATTTAGTGGGACAAAATATGAAAAAGTAAGAAGTGCTTATAATAAAACCGCATTTAATAAGCTTTTTCTATTTGAAATAAATAAAAGTTTCCACTCAAAATAATATAATAATTGAATATATTGATGATGAGAATTTATAATTTAAAATTATTCAAAATTATTAAGGTAATGCCCATTTAAATGATTAATCACTATTTTTCACGTATTTCGTCATTCTCACCTTAGAATTCCTCTTAATTAAAATTTTAAATTCTTTATTCTTCATTCAGTATTTAAAAGATTTATCCTAAAATATTATAGCTGCTGAAGAAACAAATATCTGTGAGATATGAAATAAGACGTGTTAAATGTCACTAAAACATTTTAAAATAATTATTATCATGTTACAACATGATTTCAATGGAAGGGATTTAATTTTTTTAAAATTGGCGCATGCAGCCAATTAAATTATATAAGAATTTCGCCAGAAATATCGGAAGGCTTGAGAAGTGAAATAAGAAGAGGAAGTAATAGTCATTTTTTAATTAATATCATCTAAAATTATATTTTCTTTCATCGAAATTATAAATTACAAAATAAAAATTTCACAAAATCATTGCACAATAAAACGGTCACTTCACTTTCTTTCCAGAAATATGCTTTTATAAATGACATTTTAAATAATGAAATTTAATATATTATTAAATATCATTCATACAGAATGAGTAGAAAAAGTTTGACTTTATTAATTATCTGTCATTTTTTATATCGTAACAGAAGAAGTGACAAACGAAATTAATATTAGAGGAAGGAGATATTTTCTTAAAGGCGATTGAAACTCCTCCTTCTGTATTTCAATTTCTTAAAAATAATTGAAATATAGAAATAAATAATAATTAATTATAATGTTTTCTTGATATTTTAATCTATTCATTTTGGGAATTCATAAATAATAAGCGTTGTTTTAATTAAAAGAACTTGGGCATAAACTATATAAATGGATAGCATGAAAATTTTCTATAATTTTGATAACAGAGAAAATATCATTCCCTTTTACGATTGTTGTTAAAGAAGTCATTCTAGGCAATTTTTCAGGGATGAAATAAAACACACCAACAGCATGCCTCCAAATTATTATAAAATTTTCAATTTTGAACATCGCTACACTGCAGAATATAAAAGTTCCTCAAGCTTCAAGAACGAAGTGAAAGCCCCTATAGGTACTATACTATGATCCATTTCATTTTCGAGCCTTCTCTTCATTGGATTTCTTATGAAAAGACACAAAAGCAATTTTAAATTACTCAAATCAACGAGCCAAGGTTGCGAAAACCCTGCTTATAAAAGCAGATTAAATGTATCAAAAGAATCCCTTTATTGTTAAAATACCGCATGTAATAAGTGAAAAAATAGCAGGTATACAAAGACACTGGGAAACGTTGTTGTTTAAATTTGGAAAGTAGATATTAAAAACTTTTCAAAAATGTCCCAATATATATTTTGTCTTATATGCAAAAGAAAAAACAACAGTTATTAAGATACATTAGAAATATTAGGATTTAAATTCATCGTATGAAAACTTGAAATAAATCAAGAAATAACTAATATGGAATTTAAATGGTAAAAAATACTTGATATGTCAAAAATTCTAGAAAAAAAGCCATCTCCAAGAATTCATTGAGGGAAAAAATCCCTCTTAACCGCAGGAATTCTCCAACAAATTTTTATTTTAACAACAGACAATGCTAGCCTGATCCAAAAATGGTGTAATTACTATGGTAAAATAACCAATTACTATGTGTTATTATGAAATTCTATATAATGAAGTTTACAACTACCTGAAATTTCTTAAACATGCTTTAATTTCAATATATCTTTCTTCTCAGTTACAAGATTTAAAAAATCTCATGTAGGCCATGAAAAATTCACAAATTCCTTCAGATCTAAATGATATGTTTTTCAGATTATGTTATTTACAAAACCTCATTTCAATTTGTTCATATAAAGATGAATTCAATGAAGCAACCAATATTCGTCAGTTTCCAAGTTTACAAAATCTGCATATAAGTTTGTAAATCAAGCAAGTCTATATACATACAAGTATATTACAATTGAGCAAATATCTTTAAATTAAGAATAGAGAATTAAAAACCTTAACAAGAAGTTCCTTGAAGAGTTGAGAAGAAAGAATTCATTATAAAATTGTTTTCCCTAAGAAAAAGCATTGACCAAAAAAATTGTTAAAAAATCTTTACTAGAAAACGTTGCTTCTAAACATCAGCATCTTTTAGAACATCTTTATCGCTCAGTACAAAAGGCCTGCAAACAATTCTCAGGCATCTTTCAAATAATCAGAAGCAGTGAAATAGGAATTTTTGCAAAGTTTGAATAAAATTATTACAAAAAATGTATCTTGCAGTTGCACGAATCTCCTTACAAGCATAGCCACGGCAAACATTACAGGCAAGAGCAATATTTTTTTTCTCAACCTGAAATAAACGAAGTCCTTAAAAATATCTGAAATAGAGAAAACCTCTGGATATGATAACATTGACGTGAAAAAAATTTTATATTCTTCCCCTATTGTTATCGAAGATTTCTTCAATAAATATTAAAGCTTAAATGTTTCGCTGATCGTCTGAAAATTGAATTGATTATTTTTTTTTCATAGAAAAAATGATATGATATTTCATATTATGCTTATATGAAATTTTATAGATGAACTACCTTGCATTTTGCATTTGATAAATTACTAGTGAATCTTCTTTCACAAATATTAACCTACTATTCAAAAACAAAAAGGTTTATCACCCTTAACATTATGGTTTTCAAAATATTTTTTTCGGAAAATGAAAAGTTTAATTAATTGATCTTAATGAAAATTAAAATGCAAGAAAAGTAACTATGTAATTAAAACCAAAAGCAATAATGGCTAGCACTAGACTCGTATATAATATAAGATGCTGCGCTTATTGCCATGTGTTTCAGGATATGGAATTTTATATATAATTAAGTAATTTTATTTTATTAATTAATTTAAATTAAATATTTTTATGTAAATTAAAATTTATTGTTTACAAACCGCTTTTGATGAGCAGCTGGTTCACCAAAATTTATGTAATTATTATTATCATAAGATCATAATATTACAGAATCCTTGCTCTATTATGCTCACTAAATTATGTATCTCCCAAATTTTCCGTCACGTTGTGTAATATTTGAGCTTTGAATTCAATCTGAAATAATTAATCTTCAAATAATGAGAAAGCTATTTTGCTGAAACTAAAACTTTTTATCAAAATTATCTATCTTATATTTCTAAAAAGTACGGTAGAAACTACAGAATATTTTTTGAAATATCACAAAGAATTTAGATATTGCAATTCAATAAAAAAATTCTCTGATTCATCATAATATTCGATTTTTAGTTTTACTTTCAAAAAACAAATCTTTAAATTAAATAAAAGTATTTTAGGCTCTCAATCCATAAGTGTTCTTTTGAAAAAATTAGGAATTTTGAATTTGATAGATTTTTTTGGTATTACGGAATCACATTCAGTGAAATATTCTTAATATTGTAAATTCTTTTAAAAATTCTATCTATGCGACGAAATCTGACCAAGTTATGAAGTTTTAAATATCATTATTTTATAAAAATCAATAATTTCATAATTTTAAATTTCTTAAGCCTAGGGGAAATCTGGGCACTGATTGATGTGTCTTAAGAATTATTTACTGAATTTGACTCATAAGATCGGGGATCTATATAAGAGTATAGAAATTGTAATTCATCAGAACACATATTGAATCAAATTGCAGAAAATATTATTTTTTTACTTCATTTCGACCATTTTCCAAACTATATGCATATGCCTAATGCTAACCGTTTCAAAATTAGATATTGGGATCATTTAGAGTAGATATCTTGTTTCTATATAAACCATAATTGCTTTAAATACAAGAAAATTATTGAAATAGATACTTTAAAAATCACAGGAACATTTTGCCTTCATTTATCTTTCTATGAAATATCATATTTCATATTTATTTAACTTCTTTCTGACGCGGCTGAAAATTATACTCTTATAGGTTTAAATTGCAGTCAGAGTAACCTTAAACATTTAATTTCAGCTTTTGTCAACGTGATAGCAACATGTTGATAGTAGCTTATTTTCACTACCCATGCTTTAAATTCTCTCACATTTTAAATTTAATTTTTTGAAATAAATTGTTGGAATATATATATATTAAAAATAAAAATATCAATTTGATTGATAAAAATTGCCAATATTGACAAGATAATTTCATAAATTTTAAAAGGGTGTAAAAATATTTTTTGCATTGTTGTAAGAAATTTTTAAAGCTAAAAATGTCAAAATTACGTTTTAATTTTTAATTAATAATTAAGAAATGGGAAATTTCCCTCCTATGGGCACATTCTCGCTTTTCAACGTATAAATGGGCTAAATTTGGTAGCTCCATATCAAATGGCCTAGCCTGTAGAATGTCAATACACACACACACATTTATCTTAGTTAAAATTCTAACTAAAAGTTCAGAAAATTCATTGCGAAATGCAAATTTTTACTCTCCAAAGTATTAATGTGCCAAGTTTGGTATTTCCGGGTCAAATGGTTTAACCTACAGAGCGCCAACACAAACACACAATCGTCTTTAATGTAAAGAAATGTAAACTTTTGACGGACAAAGTATACTATCATGGCTCCTCAAATCAACTTTCATTGTGAAGGAACCCGTAGAAATTTCATTCTGTAGGAATCAATCCAATGCGAATAATCATGGAACCCAATTCTACTCAAAGTGAAAGATCACTGAGGTTGAGATCTGAACTTATAAACAACTAATTTGCAAAAAGTCGTAGATAACACAGTCGAAGAAGTCATTATTGAAATAATAGAATGAAGAAATATTTTTCCTTGTTATTAGACGAGCTCTGAGATATCTCTCCACGCATTCTCCAAAAAACAAATTGCTCTTGGGACCATTTATTTCATAAAACTCCTAATGACATCTTTTCAAAACGTCATTAGCGCTTCACAATGAAATTTTAAAAGGCTTAATGACGAAATAATCCGATATTCCCCAATAACAAATCATAAGTTAAAATCTTCAAAGGAAAAGTTTTTCCGCGAAAATAATTCACGGAAAATAATTTTAACAGTAGTACTTTAACCAAACACTAAGGTTAAGGCAATGAATGAATGGAGGATTTAACAAGCATAAGATGCTTTTTTAATTCACGTTACTTGTTAATCTTTATGTATATACATACACCTGTTTCTTATATGTCAAAATATTTTCAAAGAAATTATCTGACAATTTTCTTAAAATCTACAAATGAGTTGATTGGAAAACTTCCATCGTCTTTCGATAATTATTGGAGATGGCAGTTGGAATATCGGATTACTGTTGAACTTTTGAAATGAGGTATTTTCGGATAAATATTGTCAATATTTACTTTCGTTATTAGCTCAATCGTGCTTTTTTTCAGTTTAATTGGCGAACGAATATGAGCATGCTCAGCATTTGCTAAAAGTATAATACTATAAAGGTCAGCATTTGCTAAAGGTATAATACTTTACCATGTTGGTTTTGGTCTTCTAGCGGTAAGTGGTGGGGTTGAGTTAACTGTCTTATCCCTTCCTCCATACTGAAATGGCTTTGCGTCTGCTTCCAATTATTCTTTTGCTGTACAACTTGAAAAAATGAAGAAAAAAATATTTCGCAGGAAAATTCCAGAGAGCAGGATTCAGGAGAAATTCAAGCAAGTCAGTGACATCCAAATATGATACCAAGAAATGTCCCAAACTACGCCAAATAATTATCCCAATGCATTATTTATAAACTTCACTTATAATATGTAAGCTATTTTCATTTTATCCCAAAATTAGCCCTGACTTTCTACAAATATTAATAAACGATTAAACTAAACTAAACTGACTCCTCTAACATCTTTGGAATATTAAAGATATTTTTCAGGGCAACAATAGCCCTGAAAATCTCCGCTTTAGAACCAGAGACTTTAAGTTCGAGATCGTATTTTGCCGAAGAACCGTCGTTGTGGTATAAGTTACATTCGTTGGGGCAAAATGCTCTCCCGCTGATATGGCGTGTAGAAGCTTGGAGAGGAGTTTGCTAGGTCAGGTATCGCACTCATTCTCTGATCACGGTTTAAATTGTGGTGTCCGTCCCAAAATAGCTTTATTGTTAACCTTAAATTAGTTTCGGAAAGTTAAAATAAACTCAAGATACATTTCCAGAAGCAAACGACTAAATAAAAATAACATATTTTGAAATAAGATTAAAAAAATATTACTAAATAAAGCAATAATTAAATATTAACAATTTATTTACATATTTCATTTTTCTCCTGTTATCTGCCTGTAAATAATAACCTCTTAAAGAATTTATTTGAATATAATAGTAACTGATGCAATGCAATCTTATTTTAAAATAAGTAAATCCTTTGAACATGTGAATACACTAATTTAAATCTGGCAACATTTTTATAATGCCCGGATGAATAATATTCAATGATAAACACCTTAAATTAGTTTCGCTGGGAGCTAAACATAATTTTTTCTTTAATATTTTAAGCACACGCGTTAAAAATATGTCTTCCTCCTTTGCCCGCCACAAATTTTTCTTTCCTCTATTAATTAATTATCGAATGAGATGAGTTTAAATTTGCCTTATTACTGGAATTCATTTTTTGAGCTCATCAGAGCCGAAGCAAAGAAAAGTTTGCCGAGCGACTAATTTGTGCCATTCAGTTGGTGCTTTTAATTACGCTTTAAACGATCTTTCCAAACAATACTTACGGGCGTCATCCCAGGTAAGATGAAGATTAGTCTCGAACTTTTCCTAATTACCTCCAAGAATAAGTGATGCAAATGCAAAATAAAGACCTGAAGGAAAAGCGTTCAATTTCAAGATCAATATTTCGCTGCCTTCAAAACAAGTTTTTTAATTAGATATTCTCTAACGCACGTGTTTGGCTTCACCTGGTGGCTATGTAGTTAGAGCTGAACTCATTTTGATGAATTAACTTTGTGGTAATGTCTTGGAATTTAAAGTTACCAGGGGATTTCCATCCCACACAATGGACTAAATTGTGCCCGTCGTGAGTTTTATTCAGGCGTCTAATTTGGAAAGAGTGTGTTTTGTAATTTGCGTCATGATTAAATATTCTTCTTGGAAACCGCTCGTAGAGAGATGCTTTTCTTTTCGTCAAAGGACAGCGTTTGATTATATTACGAATAGAACTTGAGAAAACAGATGCACGTTTGTGAAGACTCTATAACAATAATCTAACTGGAGAATTAAAGTTCCTCTAAAAATGATTTTATTTAAAGTGATTAAGTAGTTGTAAGCGGATTCTAAGATAAAAATCCTTAAACTTGGAAGGAATAATTTGAGTTGCGTTTAGTATAGCTGTGATATATTGCTTCAATTCCATTATTTATTTTCAGATACATTATTAAAATCGCATTCTTCAACACTTTAGAACGCCATATTCACTTTCACTATCATTAATTTATGAAAAAGGTCTTATTAAAATCCATTTTTAAAAGAATACTCAGGAGAGTTATTTATATTTAGAGAATGTCAGAACCCATTATTAATATTAATACCTGAAAATATGCAATTAAAGCGAAGGTTTCAAGCTATATATGATAATTCAAAATAATTATCTCTATTGTTGTAAATTCGTCGTACAAAACGATAAAAAAATGAAATATAAGCTCAAATCAGAAGGAAAAGTATAGCTTCTGTTTTTGTCTACACTCAATTATTGACTCATGTGATTTTCTTTCATCAAGAAAATAATATCCAAGTGTTAATTTACTCCACGCCAGATACTAGACTTTAAGTAACTTAATATTATGTTTGCAATCATAGTCGTAAGCAGAATATGCATGCTATTTTCTGAAATAGCCATTTGTCTTTCGGCCGTATATGATAATTCAAAATAATAACATCGATAGCTGTAACGTCGTCGTAAACAACGATAGAAAGATGAAATTTACGTTCAAATCCGAAGGAAAATCATGGCTTCTGTTTTTGTCTATACGTAATTATAGATTTATGTAATTTCCTTTCATAAAGTAAACAATATCCAAGCATTAATTTATTCCAAGCCACATACTGTAATTCAAATTACTTAATTATTTATCACAATTATAGTTGTATACAGAACATGCCTTCTATCTTATTATATAGCCATTTGTCTTTCAGCCTTGTATGATAATTCAAAATAATTATCTCGATTGCTGTAATGTCGTCGTAAATAACGATAGAAAAATGAAATTTACGTTCAAATCAGAAGGAAAGGTATGATTTCAGTGTTTGTAAACACGTAGTTATTTACTTGTGCGATTTTCTTTCACCCAGTAAACAATATCCAAGAATTAATTTATTCCACACCAGATACTGTAATTAAAATTTTTTAATTATTATTCGGAATCATAGTCATATTCTGATGTATTCTGATAATGATTAGGTGTGTGCCAAAAGTGGCGCTACACCGGTAAAATTTCATAATTAAAATTTTTAAAAAATAGAATTTAAATAGCTATCAAAGGACTAGCTATACAAAAAAATTTCAGAAGATTGTGTACTAGAAGCTAAAAACACACCAAAAGAAAAAAAAAAACCGGAACAAAAAAAAGGAGCAGGCATAAAATGAAAAAGTGGAGAGGTCTAAATGGTTGAAGCAGAAGAGCGTACATAATATTCCAACAGTATCATTGAAAAATCATTTGAAAATAATAAAATTTAGCGCAGATAGACAATTTAAATTTAGAAAACAAAATAAAAATGAAAAATGAAAAAAGCAAAGAGAAAAATATAAATAAAAAAATAAAAAATAAGTAAATAAATGAAAAATAAATATATACAATGGCTCTGTCTAAGATTAAGTCCATGATCAGGAACAAAAGGTCAGATAGAGTTCTTTTTGCCTTTTATTTTTCTTGTACTCACTAGATAGTGTCTACTTTTAGCAGTGTTTCATAAACTAGGATAAATTATTATTCCGTCTGGAAAATACTGTTTTCATTATGATATAGGAAATACAAATTATTTTGAGCTTCTAAAGTCAATTTATTGTTTATTATTGTTGTCAATTTATTGGGGAATATTTAGTTGAAGTTTAATCAATTTTCTCAAATGATGAAGAATAGGGCAAAATATAGTGTGGAATGACATCATAATCAATACCACATCTACAATTTCCAAACTAATGTTTTTAAGATAATGCGGGCAAAGTCCATGGTTTGAAGTTAATTGGGCTAAATATTTATTGTCAATGCATCTATTTTTTTTTACCTCAGAAAAGATACTGAAAGTAAAGCGACCTTTTTCATTATTTTCCCATCTTAATTGCCATTCATCGATGAGAATTTTACGAAGACAAGTTTTAATTGCCCTTTCAGATTCTCCAAGGTGATAGTCTATTGCAGGTTTAAGTGAAGCAGCTTTGGCAGCCAGATCAGCTAGTTCATTACCTTTGATGCCAATGTAGGCTTTAAACCAGTGAAAGATATTACCATCTACCAGAGCTTCAACATCTTCTACTGAATTATTTTTGGAGGTGAATTTTTGAAGAGCCTTTAAAACACTAAAGTTACCCGTAAAGAGAGGATAATTCGGTTTATTATGGTTTTTCCAATTTAAAGCTTGCCATATTGCAAAAAGTTCTGCTTAAAAAATTGAACAGTAATTTTCAAGCCTATTTTTCAATTTTAAAGTCGCCCTCAAAAACACAAAAACTGCATCAACTTGTTCATTCATTTTCGAACAATCTGTATCGATGGAATGGGGAACTGTCACTGCAGAAACATCCCACTGTATCTTTTCAATCTTACTGGGATGAACCCATCTAATTTCATAATTAATCATTTTAGAGCCCTCAGTTGTTTGGCCAAAAATATTGATGTATTTATGGTGATTTTTTATCAAGTTCCAAGACATTTCAATATCAGATATCAGATCTACTGTTTCAAGTCTACTAATTATTTGTAGAGATTCTGTAGATATTGTATGAAAAGCTCCCATTATTGCTAACAGTGCTTTATGTTATACGCTATTGATCTTTTGCCTGTGTCTATTAGTGCCCTTCCACCAGGCTGCAATTGCATGTACTAAAATTGTTTTCAGGGCTTTTTTGTATAAAACTTTGACAACTTTTCCTGATATTCCTCTATTGTACTTGTCAACTGTGAGTCTATTTAAAATTTTAGTCATCTTACTTCCCATATTATTTATATGAGCTTACCATTTAATCTGTCATCAACAATAATCCCAAGAATCTTCATATTTCTTAGCTCGATTGGTTTACCTTCATAATAACAATCTGGAGGGTGTTTAAAGCCTTTTTTTTTTCAAAAGGAATCAGTTGAGTTTTTTCATGCACAAAAGTAAACTTAGAGTCCTTACTCCAACAATCTAATTTTTCTAAAGTCTTATTAACCAGAAATAGTCATTTAATCATAGTCATATACATAACATGCATGCTATCTTCTGATAAAACCATTTGTCTTTCAGCCATGTATGATAATATAAAATAGTTATCTCAATTGCTATAATGTCGTCGTAAATAACGATAGAAAGATAAAATTTACGTTCAAATGAGAAGGAAAAATACGGCTTCTGTCTTTTGTCTACACCCAATTATTGACTTATGTGATTTTCTTTCATCAAGTAAACAATATCCAAGTGTTAATTTATTCCACGACAGGTACTGTAATTTAATTTACTTAATTTTATGTTCGCAGTCATAGTCTTATATAGAACATATATGCTATCTTCTGATATAGCCATTTGTGTTTCTATACCATTGGGCTGTATCGTAGATTCTGAATATATAACTACTTTGAGTTCAACAAGGGACGAAATCATGGTATGCATAAAGAATGCTTTATATGCTATTAAATTGGGCTGCCTCGTGCATGTTGCCCGTTTGATATATAGGAAATTTGCATACAACAATTATTATATACACTAAAAATCTTTAATATTTTTTCTAATTTATTCAAATGTAGCTTTCTTTAATGTAGCTTATTTTACAGCTATGTAGCTTATTTTCTTTAATGTAGCTTATTTATCATAGCTATCTGCAATCAGTGTAATTGGTTAAATAATCCTGTCTCTCAATCAAAACATTCTCTTTTTAATTTATTATTATTATATTTATTTCTAGAATACGTTGTGTTTATACGTTACTTTACAGTAAAGTGATTTCAAATCTATAAAAATGTATTTTTTTAAATTCAAATTTAAACACATAACCTTATTGAATCATGTTGATTTTTTTTAAATTCAAGTACATCATACTGATTGAGATTCAGTAATAAGTTCAAGATAGTATGAAGTGCTCACGTTAATGTAATAGTGTAAAGGGATTGAGTAAATAAGTAGACAAAATATGAATGGAGAATTGTTTTGACGATATATTAAAGTCTTTTTAAATAATTTGAGACATATATCACAGATAATATATATTTGAACCCAATTTAATATTAATATATAATTCAATTTAAAATTTGAAGAATATATTGCACATTCCAAGAATTCCATAACTGCAATCGGTGAGTGAATCATTAGTGGGTTTGGGCAAAGCCCTTAATTAGTATATAAATTTTTACAGAACTTGAAATGTTTAAAAGTGTGAACTGAAAATTTTCATCGAGAATTATGGTAGTAATAGTTCAAGAAAATGCAATGAGCAAACAATCGACTCGTGTCGGATGATAACAAATGAAAAAAGTGAAACGAATATATTTTCATTGAGTGGATGATATATAAACAACCAACATTTTGAACACGGTATGTCTATCGTTATACCTGTTCAGGATATATTTAAAGCTATTTTATTATGAGACATTTCAAATCTCTATTCTCTAATAACCAAATCCTGGTTATCACCCAGTTCGTTAGCATTTGTGAAAAAAAATTATTATGATTAATGATAAATCTTATTTTATTTCTTCATGAAAGTTATTATTGTCTTATAAAACGTTCTTCAGAAAAGACGTCGCTGAAAAAAAAA
>JAPMOR010037467.1:177327-201663 GCA_026543865.1 Argiope aurantia | reverse complement strand
TTTTTTCTTTTTCTTTTGTTTGTTCATATACATGGTGCCCAACAATCTATGCAGCGTTTAATATTTGCAGATTCGGATAGAACTCGTTAAGACGAGTATTTTATTGTATAACATATAGGTAATTAGACTATGAATATACAGTTTGAGGACCCTACATGTTGTACATCAAAATACTCTTTTTAACGGGTTCTATCCGAATCTGTAAATATTGGACGCTGCATACCTTGTGGGACACCCTGTATGATACTAAAGCACGTGGCTTTGTTTCATTTTTTAACTAAGCATAAGTTAACATTTAATGCACCAAATATTTTTATTTATTTTATTGCTTAGGTTATTTCGATTTATGACAACTACTAATGATTATACTTGTTTATGGGATATTCCTCTTCGGTAACATAAAAGTACTATTGATTTAAATAACCCAATTAATCAGTTTGTTGCTAATGTAAGCATCTTTTATGGCAAAACAGAAGCAAAAAAGTTAAAATTTCTCTAAAGTTACTATTTCCAGTCAGATAATTTTTTTAAAAAAATGTGGGCAAAAAAATCTTTTTATGGCAATTTAATTCTTTACCTGGCAATCATATTTTTCTTCTTATTCAGAATAAATATTAAAGATTACTAATCTTAATCATAATCAAAATATTTAATTCGGCTCTTTTGAGTGCAAACATTCGCCTCTTTTATTAGAATTAAAAAACCTTTGCACTAAAAAATGTTTTCAAAATCTAAAAATAAAAATGTTTATCTGAACCACATTTATATCGTTTTAACCTGATATAGTTAATTATATCATGTCCCAAGTATTTAATGTAGATAATAATGTGACATTAATCAATCAAATATAAGTAATTTTCTCATATTTTTGCAAAATAATTAGAAATTATTTTATATATTGCTCTATTGTTTTATAGAACATCCATTAATGCATTGACATAATGATACGTATTTATATAATGATACCCATGGTACTATTTGTGAAGCATGTAGAATAATTTGTAATGTATTTACAATAATCAGCAATAAATTGTTGATTTTTGATTGAGTTATTTATGTATTTTAGCCGCTATTTCGGTAAAATGAATTTTGATTTGGTTTTAAAATAATATCTTAAATTCTAGTTTTTCTTATATTTTGTTAATCCATTTTTTTTACAAAATTCGATTTACAAAATATAGAAGTTAGATATATGTATTTTTAAGAAATGTTTCTTGTTGCAATCAATAATTTTCTGTTTTAAATGTGTACAATAATTTGTAAACATATTCCTTAACGATTCCTTAATGTATATCAGGTATTCACCAGCAAAACACAATCAGAAGAACCATTTATTCGTTAGAAAAAGAATTCTCTTTAAGCTCAAAATGAATATTGCAATTTCATCTTTCTGAAATGAAGTATTAGAAATAAGAAAAAAATATATATAATCCTATCTTTCACCAAGCACATAATATTTTTTTTTCTACTTCTTTTTCTAAAATTGGTTCTATTCTTGTTTTTCTGAGAAAATCGCAATTGCTTGCTTCATCTTACAAAATGAAAGTAATTATACTTCTGAATTCCTAAAGCACAACATTTCTGGCGATGAGTTACAAGATTGCGAAAAAATACACGTCATAATCATTTTTATTTTCAACAAAAATCAAACCCTCCGGCGCACTTCAATTTCTTATGAAATCCGATCCATCTCCAAGAAAGCAATTAAGTTGTCTTACCTTTTAAATTCATTATGAAAAAACATATTAATTAGTTTTCTCCCATTAATGGCGTCCAACTGTGGCGGAAGAGGGCTTTGATGAGCCAAAGTAGAGATGGAAGCAAATTATTATCCTTCCTTCCACGGGTAATTCTATTAAAGAAATATGATTCTGTTCCGAAAGAAGTAAAATCTAATTTAGATAACAGCAATCAAGTCGCTGATTATTCTCAGAAGTGACGTAGTTACTGGAAGTGGAAAAAAAGAGGGAAAATACCGAGTATACATAATCAAACGAAACAATTTTGAAATAACTAACTTTTCGGAGTTCTTTAAAAAAATGTATTATCACTTTTTGAATATCTTGTTTTGATTTTTTCTAAAAGTATTGTTTTACAAAAGATTTTTTGTTAAATTTCTATAGTTTTTTTTCTTTATGTTAAAACAGAAAATATATTTCAACAAGTTTATGCTTGTTCTTGACTTTTCTCATCATTAACTGTTAGAAAAAAAATTATTAAAAATTATTACGATTTTTTTTTGCATTTTTATTATTTTTGCTTCCGTTTTTAAAAATAATTGACATTCGTTTTACGATCATAAATAAAGCTGCTGTTTTTTATCAATACGATGCATATTTAAATCTCATTATTAGAAAACATTTTTCAGTTGATTCGTAAGAAGTGTTTAATGTTTATTCGTATATTAAATATAAAGATGAAATAAAGTGCAAACAATCTGCCTTTTTTTTATGCCAACGTAAAAGAACTTTCTTAAATCCTTGTAAATTTAATAATTACAAGTTTCTTTAAGCTATTATTTCTCATGAAATTATTATTAATAATTTTTATTCAATATCTCCAATGTAATATTTCAATTTTATATTTATCTATATAAAAACATATCTTAAAATTTATTTAAACAAAACTGCAAAATATTAATATATAGTTTTTCTAAAAGACTTATCTTCCGAATGAATCTCATCCGCTAGCAGTTGATGTAGTGGAATGGCATATTTTTATGGACTGTAAAAAGTTATAATTTCGTGCATAACTATCAGTAATTTAATCCTCAAAATTCATTTAATAATTTTAACATTTGTGTGAAGTTTAAACAAAATTACATTTTCCGTCTAAAATAGCGTAATTATATAATTAAAAAGTTTTAAATCCATCATATATTATTATTGGGCTCGAATGAAAGTCTAAAAGTTAATTATGCTAATAGTTTAAATATATGCATACATTTACATTTCAAGGAATACTTAGAATGAAGAACATAATGACATTTTATGTTATTTGAGTCCATAAATCAAATGTCGAAAAAATATGAAGCCTAAATGTTTTTGCTTTTTACTTTTATATGCCATAGTTATTTTTAAATAGTCAATAAAAAACATAAAGCAAATATTCAAATTATAAGATAAAAATCGGAAAACTACAAAGCATGTGTATTGAAAAACCTGTTCAAAAGAACCAAATTATGTCATTATAAAATAAAATATTTAAAATACAAAGATAGTGAATAATTTTATGGGTTTAAAAAAAATTACTATAGCGTCAAGTTCGCATGAAATGGATTCCTCTGATTGAAATATAAAACTCATTCATCAAACAAATTTTATATTTCAATCAGAGGAATCAGAGTTTTATATCTCAAACTCATTCATCAAACAAATTATTCTTTCACGTTATTTGTTTTATAGATTTAAGAAATAAATCTTACTGCATATTGAGAAATAAAACATTCAAAGCACAATTATGATAGACAATTTATGAGCTTGATTTAAAAATCATTGTAAGGCAAAATTTGCATGAAATGGATTTATTTTACTGAAATATAAAAACTCATTCATCAAACAAATGGTTCGTCCACATTATTGGCGCTATAGATTTTGCATTCCACAAATTTATCAAATTTTCTTATGAACACTTTACTTTTTAGTCAACTGCAAATGAAATG
The DNA here is from genome assembly GCA_026543865.1 of Argiope aurantia. Classification (NCBI taxonomy): domain Eukaryota; kingdom Metazoa; phylum Arthropoda; class Arachnida; order Araneae; family Araneidae; genus Argiope; species Argiope aurantia. The sequence continues at coordinate 198,002 of JAPMOR010037467.1, read as the reverse complement.
ATCTTATGAATTCAATTCTAGGAATCACGGAGAACACTCATAAGATCTCCTTTTTTTAATGAATTACATCAGAATGTATTCAATGAAAAAAATACATATTAAATTCATATCTATATTTCAAATTTATTTTAAGTGTATTGAATACTTCAGCGTTGAATTTTTAGACTGTATTTTATTAAAACAACAGAGGTTAGGACTTAAATTATCTTTTGCGATGTAACATTTTGTTGAACATATATTTTCATTTCTTAGAAGATACAGAAATTAAAGCAAAAAACATCAATAGATTTTTGAAACATTTGTTGAAATTCAATGTTTTTCACTTATTCGTGAATATTTCAAAAAAAAGTATGCTTTAATTTCCATCATATTCCGCGTTTAATCGTAAGCTTTAAAATTCCAGTTTGACGTAAATGGACACAATTATTCACCATTCTAATTTCTTAAATTAATTAACTAGCTAACAAATATTGGAAATTTATATTTATTTACTAGATAACTTTATTATAACTTTTCCATAAAAATAATTTTAATTCCCGTAATTATGCCTTATAAAAAATGCGTTAAATGACTAAATAACAAGATATTTAAAATCTATTCTAAAAAAATAGTTCAAATTTTTTTCAAGCAGTAGCGATGCATTTTTATATCAAATGATCGAGAGAAATCTAAACCAAACAGAGCATTAATGCATAACTTAAATTTGTCTACGATCATTTAAGAACGTCCTTGACGTCTTAGTATTTACAATTTCTAAAATCATCTACAACTATGATGCTTAAAGCTTCGTAATTCGAACGGTTTTACTACCATAAGAAAAGAATAATTTTTGTTGAAATTGATATGATATGAAATATAAATTCTTAATATGGTCAATAGAAGTATATAGTGTATAAAATTTAGATTTTATCATTTTTTTTCAGTCTTGCAATTATTGATGCAAACAATATTCTTTAATCTAAATATAATAATTTGAAATAATAATATAAATATTCTTTACAGTGTTCAATGCATTTTTCCAATTAAAATGTAAATGCTCATTTACTGATGCCTTGCTTTGTGAGAGTCACGCATAATATAATAAAGTAGATGATATTTGAATATGTGTTATATGTTTGATATATATATATATATACTATAAAATTACAGAATAAAATTAAAAATTATTTATTATGATTTTTATTTTTTACGCCTATTATTTAAAAGTCGTATGAAAATTATTCTCCTTAAACATTTTTAATTGCTTAAATTTAACATTCTTTTCTGCTGTTGAGAGCTTTGCATTCAGAATTGGTTTGATTTTCATGTCACTGCCTTTTTGTTTGTGTTTGAGTTTCGTAGAAGAAAACTACACCTTTTCATCTAACTTAGGAGCTCCTTAACAGTAACTTTACTATTATCTTGACATTTTGGGTAATTTTCATAAGACATTTGACTTTCATATCAATTATTTTAACAAACTGTTGAAAAAATATTTCCAGCTCATTTGTGTTAATCAATTTTTAATGACATCATTTATTACAATCAAGTCAAAATCAGTATACTTTGAAAACAAGCCATTGGATTCTATAAACAATCGAAAAAAGAAAACAAACTTTCGATTTCTGAATTTCTCTAAATTATTTTCTTTTTGTCATTTTCACAAACCTTTCTTTCTCTTATCTTATCGTTTTACGAATTACTTTCAAAATGCTTTTATCATTAACTCTAAAATGTTTTTTCTTTCTTTTTTATATTATGGATGATTGTTTCCATTGCTAAGGCTTTGATATTATTCTATAAATTCGTTCAGATAATGAAAATAAAAGTCATTAATAGATTCCAGGTAAATAGTTCTTTCTAAAAAATGATTATTTCTTGAAGTTAAATTAATGAAAAGAAATGCATAAGAGCCATGCGAATCAACAAAAACTATTCATTCTTTTAAATTATGCTCCATCTTTTAATTTTTAGGCATTGCTTTTTATATTTTCATTACATTAGGTGAAAGTGTTAATATCCCGAATATGACAGATTATTAAATAATTAGATCTGAATTTGTGTAAATGTCTAAGTAGATTTTATTGCACGAATCAGCATGTAATTTATTTTCCTCATATTTTGTTAAAATAGATAAGAGAATGTTAAACAAAATAACTTTTTTTTTCTTATCAGTACACCAAGTTCTCTCTCATCTAATCTGTTATAAGAATATCATGAACAAAGAACGAACTCTTTCGTAATACTTCAGTTATAACTCTTCTTACTAAAGAAAAACCGAATTTATTGAGCGTGATTTGATTGGAAATTGTAATTTTATTTTTCTACATTAAGAATGTTTTGCACCTCACGTGTATAGAAACATTTATTATCTCGAAAGTTTTAGTTTGGAAAATTGTATAATTTTATAATGGGGAAAATATTTAATTTGCAATTTTCACTTGTTACGAAGAGAATAAGATACTTTTCGTAAGTAGAGTATCTTATTCTTACTTAACATTTTAGAGTAGTATCAGAGGTGGCTGTAGCAGGGGGGCAAAGAGGGCAATTGCCGCCCTGTCGGCAGCCTTTTGCACACACACACCCTTCCCCCGTCGGCGAGAGATTGAGAGCTTCGTCGGCAAAAGTGTTCATCATTTCAGGATGGTTGTAAGGAGTTGCACATTATCGAATATGATTATTTAAAATTCACTTAAGTTAATATATTGTAAACAGTCGAAGTACGGTTAAAGTGTTTTGATTCTATTCGGTAAAATAATCAATAGAGCGGTAGGCCAATAATAAACCGTATTTTGCGGATAATTTTTGATAGACCGAACTAAGAACTGAATGCAAGGGATGCCGAAGATATTAAAATCGCAGATTTTTAGACACCTGATTCAAATGCCGTTCACTAAGCTTATAATTTGTACTTTTGTCAATTTTTCAATAAAACCGACAAGGTAACAAGTGAATAAGATATCAAGAAGGTGATATTCTCATTTTGCTGGCAAATTTTGGTCGACCGACTATGAACTCAATGCGGTGAATGCCGAAGACGTTAAATCTGCAAATTTTTCAGATATTTGATTGAAATGTCGTTCATTTAGCTTATAATTTACTCTAGACTTGGCAATATATCCGACAAGTGAATAAGACATCGCATTATGCCGACAATTTTTGAGCTATCGGCTATGAACTGCAGATGATGAATGTCGAAGATTCTATCCACTCATTTTCAGACATTTGATTCAAATGTCGTTCATCAAGCTTTTATTTTGCACTACTTTTGGCAATATAACTAACAAGAAGACATGTGAATAAGACATATGATACATCCTATTTTGTCAAAAAATTTTGACAGGTTGACTAGGAATTTATTGCGAATAGTTGTCGACGAGTCGAAATTCTCAGTCATTTTAGTTAAAAATCATAATGTTCAGTCAGCTAATACTAAATTTAGTAGAATAATCAATAATCTGGAAAATGAAGACGACACATTTTTTCTGACTAATATTTGCCCTTCGGATCAGATTTTATCATAGATTACGGAAAAAAAATTTCATCACTTCGATTACCTTTAGTGGAATTATTAGAGAAATTGATGCTTTTATATTATTCATGAATAAGACGATATAATTGTTTTCTATAATTCATCATTCAAATTCAAGTTCTAAAATTAATCGTCATCTTATTTATATAATAGTTACTTCCGCAGTAACGAACTAGTAAATATACTTTATTCATTTCACTATGAGAATGTTCTGACTAAAATCTGGTTAATGGCTATAATAAAACGCTCTTTTCTTCTGACATTCTTATGGAAATGCATGGAAAAAAGAATTATTTTGCTGAAGCCATATTATGTGAATTTATTATAAATCCATAGTTATAATAAAGATCAATGTGTGTGTGTCTTAGTGTGTGTGTGTGTTGGTGCAGCGTGTGTGTTGGTGTGTTGGTGTTCAACTTACAGCTACCAAATTTCTCACGTGTATTCCTTGGAGGCCGGGAATGTGCACGTGGGAGTTATTTTTTGGAATTTTTAATTAGAATTTAATTTATTTAAAAATTAGCCAAATTTTATCGTGTTTCTGCTATAACTTCCGAAAATATTACCACACAAAAAAGATTTTTACATCAAGTTAAAGATCAAAAATTTATCTTTTAAATGATACTAATGTTTTAATCTTAAAATTAAATTTCTATTTTTAATTAATTTTTAAATAAATATTGTAACTATGTTTTTCAATAATTTTTTTCGTAAAAAATAAAAATTAAAATTAAGCACGTTTCGCATACATGGGAAAAAATTAGCTTTTTTCAAATTGTTGCCATCACATTGATTAAAGCTCCAATTAAAAATAAATTAAATCTTTTTGGAAATGAAATCTGCCAAAATATAATTTTCGGCACGTGTCTGTAGGAAATGAAAAAATATGAAATATTATTCTTTCTAAAAAATAAATTCAAGAAAAATTACTTTATGATCTTTTACACTATCTATATTATTAATCCAATAAATCAGTTTTATTTTAAGGCAAGTTTTGTTTAATATGAACAGGATATCCATTCAAATCAGGGCCACACCGATAATTTGTAAACCTTTAGCAAGACACAGATCTGCTAAAATGGTCTAAATGGAAAATGATTATATTTTATATAACCTGATTCAATAAATGCTCTAATAAATAACGAATTTTTGATTTTACATAAAGCTTCTGCTGTGGTAATCACGATTAACAAAATGTTCTTGAAAGACTAATATTTTAAATAAAAAGAGTTAATTTCCAATCAACTAAAACAATCACTTAAACTGACTGATTTATGAAAATTTGAATATCCCTATTCAATAAAAAAAGGATAATTTTAGATTTTCCATCCATCGTTTCAAAGAAAATATGCCAATCAGAGAGCAGGTCTCGCAAGATTAATTGGCCTAAGATTATGAAAATGTTGAGTTTTTCTAAATTTTTAACATTTAAAACTTCATAAATAAGTCTTAGTTGATCGTGTAAAATAGAAACATTCATTCATTTATTTAAAATTTGGTGTGCCCAGAATATTTCTCAGAATATGATACCTTACTGCATTAAATTTAGACTTCATAATTTTTCAAATATATGTATAGGCGGAACAAAATATTATTTATTGATTTCATTTCAATCCTTTTGAAAGCAAAACTAAAAACTGAATTTTATGCTGAATCTGAGAACTTTCTGTTGAACTATTGTTTGAGATATTACATAAATTATGAAAAATATTTTGTAGTTCACATAAGACTTAAATACCGAGAGATTCTGTTTGCAATACTCATATTCAATAATAATAATAATAAATAAATAACAATAAAGATGATAAATAAAATAAAACGCTTTGTTTTATTAAAAAATATTTTATATTAATTGCAATTTAATCCTTTCCACTTTAAATTAAAGTTGAAGTTTTACCGGAAATGATAACAAAGCAAAATATATATAGTAAATTGAACGAAACGATCTAAACAGCAGTATGAGTTTGGCATGACTATTAAAATTTGAAGATTAAAAATGTTTTGTTTGAGAATCTATTAAGAGACCAGTTACTTAAAATATTTAATTGAAAATTGCAGCGAGCTGTAATACTGGCTAACCGGCTGATCGCCAAAGGCGGCTAGTCACCAAATAAAATAAGTAAATTGTATAATTGTAAATTAAATTTATTTAACAGTAAAATATCTGTTTTCTTTTGCAACCTAATTTATCAGGCTACAATTATTATAGTAAATAAATATTACCAACTACAGTTGACGACCAAAATAAATAAATATTTGTGGTATGATAGCTTTTTAGCTACACTAAAAGAGTTTACCTAAGTACTTTCAAACTCTCCATTCAATATTATAACTATATAATCGGGGAACGTATCGTTTATATATATATATTCTTTCAATTACTATTCTTGGCAAAAACTACATAATTTCAGATGCTTCTAAATTTTTTAATAGACTTTGAATAAAGATGCCTTAGTAAAAAGATTATTTAAATTGTTATTTTTAGAATATTCATAAATAACACATTTATTCCTTGACATACGATTCACTTAACTTCCTAATTAGACGACAGATCTTATTTGCTACAATTATTCTTATTTTAATCCTTAAAAAATATATATAAGAGCATTTGAGGTAATGATGTATTTTCATGTGATTTTTGCATTTTAAATAAGGATTTCATTTAATTTCAGATTTAAAATAAAATTAAATAAGAATTAAATTCAATAATTCCATAAGAGAGTCAGATTCGCCATTGTATACAAAGGGGTTAAGAAAAACGAATGCAACTGAGGGGATAAAACTCACGTTTTTGGGTGGAATGTTAGTTTGCAATAACTTCGAATTAAAAAAGTACTTAATCATAAGAACACTTGCCTAAAAATGAAGATAGAGGAGTTCATATTCAAGATCTAATTGTTTTGTAATAAAATGCATTGGTTTTTTAAGTCTAAATATATATTGAAAAATAAATACATGGGGGATATAACGTTTAAACAGTCATAAAAAATTTCATAAGAATGTTTTTCATATCTTACATAAAATATTAAGTTTATACATAAATTAAGAAAATATTTCCTCCAGCCTTCTTAAGAAACAACATCAACATCATGAAACTATAGTCAAATTTTTGTTGAGTACGCTCACTTATTCTCCTCAGATTTGACACACCTCTGCTCTTAGTCACAATCCTTATTTAACAAATATTTTAAGTAGGGAACTGAGCTGAAAAATCAATGTTTTGGTGAAAACATCGAATATTTATTAATTATTATTTTGGATTTCTGAAAAAATGTCTTTTACAAAACTTTTTATTTCAACATGCATTTTATATAGATTCCAAGATAAGAACATGCATGTGTTCATTTAGAATGAACACATGCATGTTCTTGTGCATTTGTTAAAATGTTTTAATGCATTTGTTTGCAGGAACATAGAATGCTATTCTGGCCCAGTCTATGTTCCTATCTATATACTACTACCTAGAATAAAATATAACCATGTTTTTTCTAAAATTAAATCTCAAGAATCTCATAAAAAAGAAGCTCTTATATTAGCGATATTTTGACAGTCAGTAAAAGAAACTGAGAACAACATTTTTTTACAAATATCTTTGCAAATTTTTAACAATGAAAGAAAGGGTCAGTATCAGGATAAAAAAAACTAAACAATTCTTTGTTTTCTTTAATTAAATGTAAAATTAATTACTATGAGTTATTTTGAAGCCAAATTAGAGATATTGTGCTTGCCACCCTGTCGGATTTGCCCTGCCTCACCGTCGGCAAATCTCTGCCGCCCCCTCTGAGTAGTATGTATGTAAAATTTATCTAGGAAAGTTATGCCCTCTTTCTCTCTATATATATGAGCGTGTGTATGTGTGAAATGTGGAAAGAGAACTACATAATTTAAATTCAAAACAATAACTAAATCAGTCTCAGATACTAAAAACATAAGCAGTTTGGGTATATTTAAAAAATAATTCTTTGGTTTCATGCAAATCATGAAACTTTTATTCTTTCCTTTATGTAAAAAAGCATAAAATCTGGAAAAATAATTTTTACTTTACAATGCTAAAAACATGTATACTTGATCCACTCCTTTTACAAACTAATAAACTAGATACATTGAATTTACATAAAAATATCAAAGCTACTCTGTAATGCCACTGTTCTCGATTATTGAATTCAAAATCGCTATGCCTGAAACTGAATCATATAATTTGCACTGCACACTGAAACGCTACTAAACAAATGAAAATGCGCTTAAAACCGTTCCTAAGTAACAAAACTTAAAGGAAATTTTAATACTTTCTGGATTAAATTCAGTTAGTAAGGTAATAGACGCATTTGATTCAAATAGATAGTTGTACCAAACAGATAATTTTGATGGTGTATATACATGAGTTAATCTAAAAGCATATAGAAATTCAATGAAATATTCCAGCATAAAAATCAAAATTTATTTCTAGATGTATCAAAAAACCATCGATTTCACCAACTTGCTTGTTATTCATAAAAGTAAAGAAAGAAACAAAGTGGCAATTTTGATGTAAAAGTAATTTTGATGATGTATATACATGAGTTAATGCAAAAGTATTTAGAAATTCAATGAAAACTTCCAACAGAAAATCAGAATTTATTTCTTAGATGTGTCAACAAACCATCGATTGCTCCCACTTGCTAGCCATCCATAAAAATAAAGAAAGAAACAAAGTGGAAGAAAAAAAACCCTGATGCCTCATTAAAATCCTTTTTCTGTTTTTGCATTATTTTTTCCTGGATGACTTTATGTCATGGATAAAATATTCCTCCTCCAAGAGCAGTCAAGCAAAGTATGCACTTCGCCAAATTTGCCACATCTTTACCATGCACTATCCCCTTGGTGGCCTGCCCTTTCTTCGGCTATCGGTACCCAGGTCGATATCGGTTCAGGCTGGGTAACATACGTATCCGCTTAAATAGCTGAGATCCAGACGTTTTAGACCATCACTCATGTCCTTTGCCGCTCTGCTGGGCATCTAGTTGATAGGAGGGTTGCCGTCAACGTTTGTCACGTCCGAAGGTCTCCGAGACCATTAATTTTGAGGTTCCTGGGGGTATATTTATTTTCGGGACTTAGAGAGAGATGTGTGTTGGGAAGACGGGACCGGCGCTTGTTGCCGGAGTTCTTGCAGTTCTGGCAACCAGATAAGGTGCAGGCTGCTCGGCAAGACAAATTGGACGCGATGATCTCCTTAAAAATCTCATTTACGCTTCGAGAGAAAAAAAAGGTGTTTGAAGCCTTGTTAATAATTTTTTTATGGTTGATCGAAGAGCATGAGGATATGTGTTTGGTGGTGGCTGTAACCATGATCTCATAGGAAGAAGACAAGGGGTGTGATTCTGCAGTAAATTGATTGTTTATTGGTCGTCCTCTTTTCCTCTGGTCGTATTTTTTTTTCACGGCATCCTAATGATTTTTTCTCTAGATATTCAAGATGCTTCATTTAAATGTCCATGGCACATATCACTGAGGTACTTATTATTTACAACTAAACAGATCAGCCAAAGATGTTTCTTCTTTTGAAATGTTAATATTATTCAGCGTTTTGCAACTCAATTTCAGTTTTTATTATAGCACTGTATGACGATGTAACACAGTGATACACAAGACTATATGAAAGTACCTATTACATACAAGTATTCAAGAAAAATTTAATTTCAATTACTCATTTTTGAGGACGTTATACAATTTTTATCCCTCATATATTATCCCTCTCGTTGAAATTTATAAATTGGTTTGAAATATCATTTGTTTGTGTGTTGATATGATTTGTTTAAAATCGACAGTTTATGACATGTTCATTATGATTACCGACATCATGCAAGTATTTTAAAAAGTTCAGAGACACTATATGGATCAAATGTTATAAATATTAAAAAAATACTCTCTATGATAATAGATAAATGAGGTCATATTTGTCTCGTAATCACATAACGGTTTTGGTAATGACTGTTTGCTGCGATCGTCGGTTTAAGAAAAGTTTCTACTGAAGATTCAACATTTGTATTGATCTCGGGTACAGAACATCTTCTATAGTGAATGAAAAAAAAAAACATTTTGATGAGTTGTAGAAGTTTTGCATTTAAATGATTAAAACTTCTCTTGCACTAAGAAGTTTGAATCATCTAATCATGCCTTAAAATTGCGACATTCAATTCAAAAGTCTCCACAACATTGATAAATTGGTTCTATGAACGTGATTTCGATCTAACTTAAATAAACAAATTTTAGCTAATATTTCATCTGCGAATTTAACGGTAATTATCGCTGATACTTTTTCCAAAATTTGAAATTGTTTTGAAATAAAGTAAATGCTGCTGTGACCTAGTGAAGTAACTATAACTGCTTGTAAAAAACTTTTCTCTTATTAGTTTGCACTTTGAACATTCCTAAATATATTTACTTAAATGGAATATACATATTTAATATAAAGAAAGTAGCATGTAGATGTTTTTCCGATGAATCAATAATCCACAAAAGAATTGAAAAGTCAAAAAAGAGACTAATGTTTATTTGGAAGAAAAATACATTAAATTGTTTTGTTTTTTACAATTTTTTGTAAATGGAAACTTTGATTTTTGGAAACAAGATAGTGGAGATAATTTTTTTAGCTATTAGGTTCCGCAATGATTTGAAAAAACTTTACTGTCCGATGTTTACAAAATGTGTTACTATGTTAAGGTAAAGGTACGGAAACTTCAGAATGAGCTAGAAAAGTGAAATGCGAATAATAATCATATAAGTTAGAAATAGAATTATCAGCAACATGGCTAAGAAATAATTGTATACAATTTATCAAAGCAAAAATTATTTTTAATAATAACAGCAACATTGCCTAAATGCATGTATATCATCAGAGCTATTTAATGTTATATTCTTAAGCCGGAACATAATTTATCGAATCAATGTGTTGAAGACATTCTTGAAAACCCTTTTCAAATTTTGTAAGACATTATTGCAAACGCGTGCAGAAATATATGTGACGATAAATTTATCACTGTTATACGTCGTACTTCAAAAGATTCAGGATAACACAAATCTGATATTTCTGAAAGTCATTTGTCGATGAAATTTTTGTCGATTCTGAAAGTCGATGAAAGCAATCAGCTTAGAAATCAGTGGTGCAGTAAAGATATTTTCCAAGACATTACAATTTAAATAAAAATTATCATTAAGGGGCCGAAAAAATTTCATCTTAAATCCATATGCGCAGTCCGCTAGAATTCAAACGTATTAAATAATAGTATATTATATAAATCCATTATAAATTTGTAAATTGAAAATTATCTGAATAATGAAATGATATTTCAGAAGATAAAAATATCACTTAGCCCGTACATCTCCCACACACGTATGTCCATCTTCATCTACTCCGGTCCTTAAAGATCGTCAAAGAACGATATATCAAATATGCTGGGCAATAAAAAAATCTGCAATGTTTCTTGCTTATTACATGAAAAATTATAATAACTAAATTTTCATAAAAATTTCACCTAACCTACTTTCTGGAGAATTACCCATGTACCTTTCTTTTTCTTTTAAAGATGTACTTCTAACTAAAGAAAATATTTAATAGATCAGATTGTTTCCGTCAAGGCAACGATAGTCGAGACCAAATTCATAAACATCCAATAAGAGAAGCAGAAAAAACATCTAGGTAAAGAAGTCAAATTTTGAATGGGAGAGAAAAAAATGATCAGTACTCAAATCCGGGCAAATTCTGATTCTAGGTAGAGGGTCTCTAAATTCAAAGACACAAAGAGATTTACAATTTTATTTTCTTCAAATATACTAATCAATTCTATGCGCAGTGGTCTTTCATGGAGAGCATCATGAATCGTCCCTGTATTTATCTCATTCCTTTAGTTCATTTTCAGCCATATATATATATATATATATATATATTACTTTTTAGTACCTTTCAATTTTTATTGACCGTCGGACTCTCAAAGTAGGCAAATGGAAAATCTCTAATTAAAAATACAAAAAAAAATCGATAAAAAGAAAAAATTAATTTTTTAGTAGTATAAGACTAATGGACAAACTGCCACTACCTAATAATATAGAGGATCATCAAAGTTTAAATGGAACAAAGAAGTCACACTTCACATCGGATGATTGCTGACGACTTGTTTTTAAGAAAGTTCTCTTTAAATTTTTCAAGACGCAACTAATAAATACATTTGTCTGCACATTACAGCATAATGTTTCAGAATATCATATAACCTCTGAACATTTATCTCATGATTTCATCGCACTATACCATTTTTTTTTCACCTTACCGTGCCTTTGCGATTTCGATTTGTTTTTAAGGACATTAATTCTTTATTAAGTCTAGATATTAAGTGATATTGAAATTTTAAAGCATTTTTTTACAATTCAGTTTGTCCTTAATATTATTAATTATAGCTATAATATTACTTACATTATGCAAATTCGATTTTTCACAAATTCAACGATCACATATTAGAATATTTTCCTTTCCTTATTATAATGATAATATTTTAATACGCATAATATTAAATGTGACTGCGGAAAGGAATGTAGTTACTGTTTTAAGAATATGTAATTATCCTAAAATGTATGTAATTAAAAGACATGTATTAGGAATTTGAAAGTCACGCTGCTCATTTAAATAATATATGTTTCTATAAAAAATTTTGAAAATGTACAGGTATGTATTCTTCTGAAAAATCCCCAATTAAATAATAATAAATATTTGACTTAAATAGGAACACGCATATGACCAATATTAATAAAATGAAATAACCAATATTAATTAAATGCAATATAATCCGAATAATTTAAAATCCTTAAATTTTTAATGTTTTAAGCTAAATATGTTCTTTTTAATACTGTTTTTAGATTGAAGTAATAATAATTTCTTCTAAATCATTAAAAATAACAGTCTGCGATTATAAAAAAAAAAAATATTTCAAATACATTCAATAATGTGCTGTAGTTTTCAAAGAAATAGCAATAATTAATTGCAAACATAAAATAATCATTTTAAAATTAATGTTAAAACAACAACCTTATCAAGGAAACTTTCAAAAAATCAATTTTATAAAAAAAATAATTTACTTTAGCATGCGAGTTTAGGTACGGCCTATAAATTAAAGTAATCATCATTTTCACGGATTAATTCAAAAACAATTGTGAATCTCTCAAAATATCGACGAATTACTTTAATTTCAAAAAATCAAAACAAGCAATTATTCATTATAAGTCTATTCAAACAGCCATTGAAAAGTATTGCGAAAAGAAATTAAGTTTCAAAAATGTAAAAATGAAATTACGAATTGCCTTATGAAAGGACAATCAATTTAATCGATTCCATGGTTTGTGTGATATTCGTTGATACGATAGATTTACGACATTTAATGAGATTTTCTGGTTGATATAAATGTGTAGCATTTTTCCACAAATGATTTTCAAATAATTTTTATAGCATTAAGCACGAATACCTGCAACTGATTAATATACTGACATTTGCAATTCATAAACAGATAGCGATGGCTTGCAATGAATGGCATCGTTAACTTTATCTGCTTCAAAGGTAGCATATTCTGGCACAATATACCAATGGGCGCGAAATAAATGACATCCAATACTAAGGAGAGAATGTATTGAAAAGATCAAAGGAAATCTTGAGCTTTCTAAGTATTCCACGTCAGTGAAATTGATGATGAGAATTAGTTGGTATCATGGAGGAATTTGTAAAGCCTTTATCACGTGATTGATTGCACATTTAGGTTATCCCCTGCGTTGCACCCCGATATTCTTTTCAACGAAAATGATATTGTTTTAAAAGAACGACAAAACTCAAATTGTCTGTGAAAGCTACTAAATAAATTATATGGTATGAGTTTTCGTTTTTTATTTGAATGTTGTATTGGAAAACTAAAATACATCATACAAATAGAGTTTCTCAGCTATTCTTCCTCTAATATGTGATATTTGAAAGCTGAAAATGATGATGTTGATTACATCATGCAATGAGAGTCTTTCAGCTATTTTTCTTCTAATATGTGTTATTTTAAATGATGAAAATGATGATGAATACATCATGCAATGAGAGTCTTTCAGCTATTTTTCTTCTAATATGTGTTATTTTAAATGATGAAAATTATGATGATGAATACATCATAAAATGAGAGTTTTTCTGATTAATAAGTTCTAGTTGTTTTGAAATTAATTAACAACAAATAGACAGCATATGTCACAATATCATATATTGTCATTATCATATAGTGTCAATATAAGATTTGGTGTTTTTCTTATTACATAGATAACATTTTGAAATAACAAAGATTTAATAACGTATCTACTATTTGCATTTTATTTGGTCACTTCTAGCTGTATACGACGATATAATTATTTTTATGATACAGTAAATTTATACAGGACGTAATTATTTTAACTACCGTATATTGCTATAGAAATACGACACAACGCATTGCATATTATTTAAATTTAAGAAACTGATTGTACTTCCTTGTAATCGTGCTATGCTATTATTAGAAGGGCCGATTTTGCCGTATCTCTTCTTCATCTTCATTGTCCATTTTGGAAATCGAAGAGATTTTATTACCAAGCCCATCCTTAAGTTACTTCTCTGTGCGAATCCTTGAGGGTCACATTATAACCTAAAGTGAAAATATTTTGGCAAACACTTTACTGGTGGCTACAATTACACAGCCTCAGGAAAAGTCAAATTCCAAGACTTCGGTAAATAAAGTGACAGGAATACTTTGTAGAATATTTAGAAACTCTTACACGATGATGAATTAGTACTTTAAGAGGGTTTGAGTGTACCCAAGGGGGACATTTTAGCCGTGTGATCCATCACCTTTATGACGAAATTTAATCGCTGAAGCTGCCGTTGGACACCTATTATTTGGGAAGACTTGCTCTAATAATGTAAAAGGAAATGATAAGTTTCTTACAGTTACTCTTCCATAAGTACTGCCTTCATTAGAGTAATTGATATTTTATGGATAAAATCAAGAGGTTTAGTTCTGAGCAATTAGCAGTGTCTATTTTAATTATTACGTTATCTTTTATGAGAGCAATTAAAAACACATAATTTTGATAAAGCCCATGTAAAGAGCTATTAAGTGTTTAATTTTAAAAAAAGTGAAAGGTACTTGTAAAAAATATTTCTCATTACTATTTTATAAGGATTAACAGAAAATGTGTTCGCGAGCGTTAGTATTACTTATATTTTATTTTTAAATTTGTCAAGCAATAAACATTTACCCAGCCTATATGCGATTTATATGAAATGCATAGGAGTTTATATAATACACGCATAAATTAGATTACTTTAATAAAATGCAATGGTATTATGAAACATATTTAAAATAAAAAGATTCCGAGTTTGAATTCACTGTCTATACTGAAAAATACAAAAAAAAAATTACATTTTGCATAGTTTTATAAAATATTAAAAGTCATTACAAAAGCCTTAAAAAATGTATAAAAATTTATGTCTAATTTTTTAAAGTAAATATAATATTTATCTTTAATTATTTGCATATAGGTTTTTTGTTTGCTTAATTTGTTTATCTCACTGTGTTCTTTTTTTCTATCCGAGTTACTTTCTTAATTTTTAAATAAATATTGCTTTATTCTACTATAAGGATTCAATTTGATATTGTATTGAGGAAATTTGTGTATAAATATATGCAAACGCTCCTAAAGAAAGGAAATCTATCTTCGATTCTTAAGAAAATCAACAGTTTGCATTTCTTTTCCCATTTACTATCAAATAAATACGCAAGATTTTTTTCCATCAGATACAAAACAAGTATACATATCAATGCTGTGCAAAGAAAATAATTTTATATGCTTTCTAAAAAGAATGGATAGAGTATTTTACTTTGCAGCTTCCAGTTCTTCATATTTAATATAAGAAAAGAAAACATAATAATTAAGACTTAATTATTATTAGACAAAAATCGACATTTTAAATGTATTAATGTTGAGTGAATATAGATTTACCATTTTTAAAGCAATAAATGGGCATAGAAGACTTGCAGTATATTGCTTTTTATTCTGCATCTAAAGGAATAAATATTTTTTGCTGATTTCTGAATGAATGTTTCCTTTATATTCATTCATCATTTTTAAAGAAAATTAAAAAGATGAATGATGCATTAAATTAAAAAATATTATTCATGATTCTTAAAATATTTGATTTAAGGACTGCAAAAAATTAAAATGCTGCAAAAATTAGAATACAATTAGAGATTTATGATAAATAATGAAGAACATAGAATTCTTTTAAACATTAAACTTTCTATACCATAACACGTGGTCATTTTCATCCAATAAATTTTGTACATAATATAATATTATTTGAAAATGTGAATGTTGTTTAAAATAGAGCTTTACTTCAAGACTTTTGCATATATTAATATTATAACAGAAATCTTACAACATGGATAATTTTACACAAATATTAATTTAATAATAAAAGATAAATTTCATGAAAAAAATTAATTGTTAGGTTTTAATGCAAAGGAATTGCGATATATTTTAATGTTATCCAGAGACATTCTCTTTTGAATTTATAACCATAATATCTATAAATTACAATATTTTTCAAATATTTTATGAAAAAAAAAGACATGTTTCCTCAGAAAAGCCTAGTTCTTCTCATTTTAATTGCACCAGAGTGAGTAGATATAAAGATGGATAGTTTATTGTCAAATATTTATCAGTCTTTAAGGTAAATATGTTTAATTTTCCATTTTTTAAAAAAATGTTATTGAACCTATTGAAATACGAAGCAGTTTTTAAAAACCTAGAACGCGTCTTGTTAATTTGTCGTTTCCGTTATTTTTTTCCCTTGATTTTTCCATCTGTAATAATGAGAAACCAATCATGAAATCTATCAAACTAAGCTATATAAAAAACAAGACAATCATTCCGCTTGGATGATAGAAGTTAAATCAAGCCAATTAGATCTAGATGATGGAATCATAAGCGGGGGAAAAAAAAGAACACCCACCAATCTGTGATGATGAAAGGCATTTTCCTTCATAGCATCAACTGCGAGTTTGAAAAAAATAAGATCACGGTTCAGAAGAGCATAGAGAAATTCTGTCCTTAAAATACCTCAGCCGCAGACGATCTTTAGAAAAGAGACACCGCAAAATGAAATTCTTGTAAAAATAAAAGTAAGAAAATAAAGCAGATAAAGAAAGATTGTGGAAAGTAAATTCTAGAAGGTTAAGAGTGATCTTTTGCCTTCACTATTTTCGTTATATCTTATCCCACACAACGACATCTAATGTGACAGACTTGTATTGAACAACTCTATCCTTGAAATTCCAAATATATTATTTTTGATAAAAATGTACAATAATATCCTTTGAATGATAAACAATTTATAGAAAATACTACTTTTAGATGGAAAATAAATCCTAATAAAAGGCTTGCTTAAAAGGAGTTAGTTAAAATTTTGATCTCAATTCTTTTGCTTGCGAATATTTCAAATTATATCAACTTTTAACTTGTAATTATTTCAATTTTATTGTGTACATCTTTATGGCCAGTGTTGCTACCTCTTTTGTTATGGTTGTATTTTTCTTCATAAGATCAAATAAAAGTAAAAATAGCCGCAACATTAATTCCAGTGAGAATTTATGTTCCTGATTTTCTATTACTGAAGGTAGCATGTGAAAACATCTAATATTTTCGCCAATGTGATTAGATATCTTCCCCAACAGAATAAAAACTGCAACAGAATTAATGAAGACAAAATTATAATTTGCTTCAAATATATAGCTAATGAATTTATAAAAAATGCATTCAATTTTTTTTTAATTTTAACTTAATGGATAATTGAAGGCAACTATAATGGCACAAACATATCTGCCCAAAAGAAAAATATTTCTCTTGAAATGCTGCACGCTAAAGATTTTTATGGATTCAATAAAATTTTTCACTTTCATTCTTAAAGTTCTTTGACAATATAAATCGAACAGTTGAATACATTGATAAAGGAATTTTACTTATTTTTCAAATTTATAGCTTATACAAAGCTTATAATATCAAAAAAATAGAAATTAAAATAATTTTTATGCAAGCAATAGTAAGAAAATCTAAAGCTCATAAGGATTAAAAATATTTTTGTGTCTTGATAGCCTTATAAGCTAATTAGTACAGTCGAAAATGTCCCATTGTTGAATAGGTTTAAACTGCCATTCTAAAAAATATAGATACAAACTGTGAAAATGTCGAATTTCATTAGAAAATATTTTTTAGACCGTTTGATTTCAAAACTCTAAAAGGACTGATAAATGATTATGCGATTTGATAAATGACATCACACAATTAAAAAAGTGAATTTGGTTAAAAAATTAATTATTATAAAATGTTGACTATTCCTGAATATTTTTTCATTCAGAACATAACATTTTTCTATCTAATATATTATTGAATTGAAATTCCAGAATACTATTGTCTTGAGAAGATTTGCCGATAAACTAAAAGTTGCATTTAAATGTGAAAAAGTAAAAATCTACAATAAAAGAAGCTTGTTTTTGTTGTTGTCTGATTCTAAGTCTCTATTCTTACTATAATCCATTTGTATATTCTGTTGGCATGAGAATATGGATAACAAAATCTTTTAGCACTTATTTTTCTTTTCTCTTAAGAATTATTTATCAAAAACGAGTTACTTGATATTTTTCAAGCAATGTGATAACAAATACTTTGAAAATTAATTTTTAGAAGCTAAGATAATCACATCAATATATTTTTAAATATTTCTTAGGTATTTGCATCAAATAGCCTTTAAAATATATAAATCATAGCGGGCATATGTTATAACCATTGGACATCTACAGAGAAAGTTATAATATGATGCAATATAACAAAATTTTGAATTTTGGATAAATACGCCACTTTCACAATTATTCAATTTATAATGAAAAGGAAAAATATTATTTAGAAGAATAATAACATACTTTTTCACTAAATGATTATTAGTTCTACAATGTAATAAGCACTTCTTTTTAGTTATTTAATGTTTATATAATTTATTATTACTTATTTATTTAAAAATAAGCATTTAATACAATCTTAAAATCCCATTTGCTCGAGGTCTTTGTTCAATATTATAATTAAATTTCAGATGTATAAATAGAGTTTCCAAGGTAATTTCTCTTGCATAATTTAATTAAGACTTTTCACATTCATTTGACTGCTTTTACGTCTAATAATTAATAATTTAAATATGAATATGAGATTTAAAAATTTCTTACGTAATTATGCCTTAATTATAAATATACAATAGAAAATATATAACTGAAAGGTTTATATACAATGATTATTCAAAATCGTATATTAAATTTTTAAACTGGATTTAGACTTACAATAAAAAATAGTTCATAAATATATTATATCTTATCCTAAGTGAGGTATTTCAGAACTAGGTATTTACTATGTAAGGGTAAAGATGTATCAGTTATAGATTCTAATTAACGTACATGTCATTAAGAAAACCAAAGGAGAGAAATATAAAATGAATATTTTTAAATACTTTAAAATTATATTATCAACACAATTTTTTTGAAATATAAATTGTTTAGAATTAATCAAAATATTTTAGACAATATACTCATAGTTTTCAAAAAATAACTAAAAAATTCCGTAGTTGCATTTTAATAAAAAGAACTATTCTTTTGATTCTTAAAATCAATAGAAAAATATTATATATGTCTAATCTAAATATAGAAAAGTATACTATCCAAACATATGCAATAATAATATATAAATATAGATAATAGTAAATATAAATATAGGTAATAATACAGATAAATATATAATCTAATAATCAGTTATAGTCTATATAAAAGATTTATTGATTAAAATATTGGCATATTAGAAATATTTCATTGCGATTGTTTTGCTTCTATAAAATCACCTATCGTTATTTTTGTAAAAACACATTATTATTCCTTTTTTTGCCAAAACCTTTCTTAAATAACAAGATATATAAGGAAATTTTATTTTACCAAAAGAGTGAGTCTCAATAAAGCAACAAACACCAATTATTTATTTAATGACGAGAAAAGTGTCACATAATAGGTATTGCATTTAGATATCGTTGAATGAGGTTTTTATTGGGAGAAGTCAAACCGAAAGTAGCATTTGACAGAAATAAATAAGACTTTTTTTTTTCAAAGCAGAACTCGTTAGAATTCCCGGCACACGATGTCGCATCCAAAAAATTCGTAAATCGATACATCCCTCATAACTGAATAAAAAAAATGAGAAACGGAAGAAAGTGTTTCGCAGATAATTTGTGACAGAATTTCTGTAATCAAATTTCGAATAATTGGAAATGTGACGCTGGGTAACACTTCAATAATTACGGTGCTGATGAAATTTACTTCCAAACCAAAAAACAAATAATAAAAAGAGGGGGAAATATGGAAACAAAAAGTGTTGAAACTAGCTTGTTTTTTATCACTGGAATTAATTATTGATAGAAACATTTTTTTCGCATCTAATCGGCTGAAAGCAAATTTTGTTAGCAAAATATATCAAATGCAAGATTTTATTGAATTCTCTTTTTTTCATGTATGCTAATGTGATAAATTTGATAAAATGTCTGGAGGCATTATGCTATACGGTTTGAATACGAACATACTGAGATACTTAGCATTTATAATACTGTTAGTATGTATAAAACAAATGAAATGATAAATGGTCTTCAATATTGTCGCATTCTCACTTATTGCTTGCGGGCTGGGGACTCAAATATAAAGTCACTCCTTCCGAAACGTCTGGCCTCTGGTTCGAAACATGAAGATTACTGCAAGTATTTTCTTCATTCAGTTTTTGCCTTTTTCTAGAAATTTCCAGTTTATGTTAAATTTATTGATTTAATTATTTCTAGATTGTTTTTCCGATGTGTATAAATAGCAGCGCTCAAGCTGCGAGGCAGTTTTCTTGTACGATCCGCTTGATCACTCTGTGAAATGAATAAACCTATCTGTTCAATGTTTGTGTTCTTTGCCATTCACAGTAGTTTGTTCATTTAGCCATCACAATAGTTCAGAGTTTTACGCAACATTATTAGGTAAAATAATTTAACTATGCATATAATCATAAATAAAGCATA
>JAPMOR010037467.1:133356-143610 GCA_026543865.1 Argiope aurantia | reverse complement strand
ACATATATACTTTGGAAAGTGGTAATGTGCACCTTGTAATCGATGTTTTGGGGAACTTATAACTAAAATTTTAATGAATCAAAAGTTAAGCAAATTTCTGGCTTTTCCCACGATTACTTTAGAAAATATTACAGTAGAAAATGAGTTTTTACGTTTTTTTTTAAATTTTTTTTTTCATTTGTTTAAAAAATTATCTTTCCAATGATAAAAAAAATTGCCATTTCAATATTTTCTTTATTTAATCAAATTTTAAAAATATTTTTAATACATTTTCCAACAAGAATTATAAGAATTGTGAAAATATTAAGCGCATCACGAGCAATTGTTTAAAAAAGTAAGAATTTTGGAAGAGTACGAAAGTTATTGAAATTTACAAATATGTTTTTTTTTTTTTTACTGTGCTAATTATTTTCCTGCCTTTTACCTAAATCATTATTGGCAAAGCAGATTTTAGAAATCCATCTAGTTGTTTAATTAATTCTAGAAAGAATCCGAAAAAAAGAATGAATTTATATTTCAAATACTTTTTGCATGAAGATAAATACCAAATTTCATTTTTCAGATTAGAAATTAGGTATACTGTAAAAAGTATAGAAATAGAAAAATGTATCATTTTTTTCACTAATTCTAGATTAGCTGACAAAAAATAAGTAAAATTCATAATGAAATGAAGATAACGGCATAAGTATTTTAAAATATTATGAGTTAGATATACCGATGAAAAATTGAAGCTTTGAAATATTTTTGAAGACATTAAGACGAAGTTAAATAAAGTTTTTAATTAAACATTTAATCGCCATTAACCCTGGCGAATCAGTTGGTTGCCAGAGGCGGCTTTCATTTAATAATTATTTAAGCCAACATTATCCCAATAGGTCGGTCATACATTCATCTTGACTTTTCGTAAATATATATTGACCAGAAAATTCTTTTTCCAAAAATTCTCATTCTAATTCCTTCTTTATGATATATATGACGAAAAATAGCTGGCCTTTAAAAGCATATTCCTATAATCAATTCTTCAAAATAAAGAAAAAATATTGAAATTGTTATTAATTTCTGATTTTGTTTAATTTAAGAAATTCTGCCAAAATGGTTCAAAATGATTGACAGAGCCTTCTTTATTTGTCATTCATTTTGATTTTTCACTCTTGTATTACTTGAGGTGGCTCAAGGAAGGTATCTTTAAAAATGATGGCTAACCCATTAACAACATTCCCCAGTTGTCAATACTTCAAAACAAAACAAAAAGTTAATGAAATTTTAATTTATTTTGCTGAAGT
The DNA here is from genome assembly GCA_026543865.1 of Argiope aurantia. Taxonomy (NCBI): domain Eukaryota; kingdom Metazoa; phylum Arthropoda; class Arachnida; order Araneae; family Araneidae; genus Argiope; species Argiope aurantia. Next base: position 142,327 of record JAPMOR010037467.1, on the reverse strand, counting down.
TGTGTAATCAATAGAAATTTGTCAAGATTCTGAAACTTTTCCCAGAACTTTGTTAAATTGGTTCTGCTCATTTTTTTCCCCTGTTCTTGGCTTAGAAAAACCAATCTTCAAAACTATCGAACTAATCCACACAAAAGGAAAAGAATGATTCTTCGGACATAATCAATGTTAAGTCAAATCGTTTAGTTCTAAATCAAACTATGGAGAATGGAAGAATGAGAAAAAAAAATAAGAAATTCCATCAGTTTGTGATCAAAGGAATTTATCTAAGAACATTGTCGACAGAAAAGAAAAATAACTATATAAGTACACGAGACTGAAAAAAACTTTGTCTTTATAAATGACTCAGCACAGACGAACTTTTGAAAAAAAGTGTCAAAAAATTTATTATTGCAGGTGTAAAGGAAAGAAAAAAATTGTGTTGAAAATAAGTACCAAAAGGTTAAGAGCAATTGCTTTGCTACAGACATTCTTGTTACGTCCAACCCCACACATTGAATTCCAGGCAAGTAGTAAGTAAAAAAAAAAATCTAATGGCATATTTTTATACATAAATCATTCATTGCGATACAACTAATGAGATATTTATTCAAATTTTATATCGCCAGCCTTATGAGTGCAATAGGTTCTGTTATTATTTTTTAGTAAGTAAATTAGTTAGTTAATTCTTTTCTTGTAGAGTATACTTATTTTCACAAAAATGACACAAACACTATTTTTTCTTGCTATACCTACATTTGCATTAAAATTTAGACTGCACGAAAAGGAAGTTTTAACATAGTAATAAAATTATCCATTAAATAAGTGAAATATTTCTTTAAGTGAAAGTGCGGTGTTACTAATATTGCATGACAAAAATCTCATTTAGAAATTTTGCTTTGGAATTTAAGCTAGTAGTTATGAATCATAAAGTACATGCAATATTTATAACAATAAATATTTCAGCGATATTCCATCTATTTTAAAAAAAATCAATAACTTTTCAATGTAGAATTGTAATTTTAGGATGATTCAAAATGTTTCTAGTGAATGCTAAATGTTAAACTAACATTTCAAAATAAAGGAGATTCACAGATAGAATCATATGGGTAAGAATTAGGGATTGCAATATCGGACCAAAAGTTCAATACCGGTATTCGGTATTTCTTAGATCTTAATACCGGGATACCGGTTTTAATACCGGTAGTAGAAATTTTAGAAAAACAAAGAAAACACATGTGTTTCTTTGTTTTATTTGCCAATTTTATCAGAGAGTGTAAATATTACCAAAAATAATTTATAACTTATAAATTATAACTATATATAAAGAATCACGAAAAAGTAAAGGAACATCTTATTTATTTAAGTCACAAAAAAGTGTAAATATCACTATTCAGTCTGTGGTACTATTACAAATTTTTCAATATAATCTTAAAAAACGGAATGCATCAACTGTACTGTCATTAAGCCTAGAATGTAATTTTATACAAAAATTACCAGCTGTCGAAAAAATTACTAGCTGATTTATGTATTGTATTTTGGGTGTGTTGATTTTTTTTTATTTATTGCTAATTCTAATTTTTGTTCAAGGGGCAATTTCTTTTCACTATCGACATTAGTGTCATCATAATCTTCGATAACTGTACAGAATTCTTCTGAATGTGGTTAGGTTTATGGGTAAAAAAAAAATTAAGAAAATTTACTATAAACTTGATCAGATTTGAATTGATTAGTCCCTTTTGTTCTTTTTCATTTTCATTTTTAAAATCATTATAATTATGTAAATACCGTAATGCATTTTCTATTTCGGTATGCCTTTCTTCTGTGCGATTTTTCAATGTAATATATAATTAATTCTTCAGATAGTGATGTGTGCTGTTCCTTCAATGACTGCAACATGAAATTTATTGTTGCATTAGCTTTTAATAAATTAGAATCTTCCCGACATTAGAATCTACTTCAACAGCCAGTTTTATTGCAATTCGATCTGATATAGTTCTGGATATTAAGTTGGATTCACTATCTGAAAAATTAATTTGCAAGTTTAAGTCGATATTTGCATTTTGGATTGGATTTCTCAGTTTCAAAAATTGTTCTATCATTAGAAGTAAATAAATTTTAAGAAGAGAAAATTTTCATTTATTCTTCATAATTTAATATTTATGTCCCTTTTCTTAAATAAAAGGGACACTGTGGATTAGTACCTTTTTGCTTCTGTATTACTAGTTATCTGTAATGTTTAAGTCTCATAAACCGCGAGTCTTCATTGTTAAATGTAATCATCTCCTCCTTTGATCTTTCTTCTCACCCTTAATTTGTTGAATTAAACCCATCCTAACGCATGCGTAAAAGACTGGAGGGTGTTTACAATCCGTTGTTAAACAGTTTACACTTCTCTTGATTGTACGATGCAACTTTGTATTCACAGTCTAATTCATTTCGCTCATAAGGAAGACATAAAATCAAAAGCTCAAAAGCGTATACTATTTTGCTATGTTGGTGTTCCCTGAGCATATAGTGGAGACAATTTTAAAAATTTCTAGTAAATACTGAAAAAACGGTATTTAAGCTTGTGAATACCGGTATTACAAAATTGTACAAATGGCTCAAAATACTGGTATTCGGTATCTCGGTATACCGGTATTGCAATCCCTAGTAAGAATATTATAAACGTATTCTTTAAACCATTAACTGATTTAAATTGAATAAAGAAACTGAAAATTTAGTTCTGAAAATTAATTCAGCCAAGTATAGTAATGATAAGATGGCAGATATACATTTAATACATGGAATTGGTAAATGAATGTATCGCATCATGGTGTCTATACTAGTTATAAAAATAATGTTATTTATTTTCATTCATCTAAAGAAAAAGGGACAAGAAATTTTCTTATTATGTACCTTTAAATAACATACATCATTCCTAATTAAGTAATCGAACACTATTAGTGTGAAAAGACGTTAAACATATTAGAAGGCGACAAATGTTTTTTTCTTGAATTACAAGAAATATCAATAAACAAACAATTTAAACAATTATATTAATAAACAAGCAATTAAATACCAATACAAATTTTATGATTAATATACACACTATTTTGTGAAGACAGATTTTTAAAGATAAAATATACCATTCTTAATATTTTTTTTTTATCTGCGAAGAAATGTTTCTTTGAAAAAAAAAAACATATTGTGTTATATTTAGAAATTGTAAGTTTTGTAAGAGCATACATAAATAGTCACAGATGTAGTGGATAAAAATTACAGAAATAAGCAGAAGTAATATGAACAAAACAATTTTATATTTTTATTCTCAAACTATTTCCCAAAAATCTTCAATTCGACTCTGAGTTCTCTATAAAATGAACTACTCAGTGTAATGGCTCCAAAATTGATGACCATACCATACAAGACATGATGAGGTTGATTGCGAGAGAAAAAATAGTTCCAGGAATTACGATGGATGGCGCTGTACAGTAAAAAAATAGGCTGAAAAGACTCAAAATACACATTTGTAACCCATTTTATTCGAACGTATCAAGCATTCGGTCACAAAGACCTTATCGTTGCTTACCAGGTTGTTCAACTGCGGATTCTAATGGGTCGATTGAGATGCTTCTCACATGCAGAGTGATATTGTCTTTCAAACCTGCCATGGTTATCAGAAGTCCTCGATAAACAAGATTTTTTAAGTATCCCCAAAGCCAAAAATCGCAGTTATTAAGATTTGTAGATCAAGAGGGTTATGTTGCCGACAATGTACGACTAATTACTCTATCATTAGTAAAATATTGTCAAAGAAACTGCTTAGTACAATATGTGAAGGCTCTTCATCTTGCAGAAATGTAATTGAATCAAGACATTGTCGCTGTAGCATTTGGGGTACAGCAAAATTTTCGAGTATATTTTGGTACCTGATGTTCCTTTGCGTAAATTCTCGTCAACCAAACTCTCTGCAACATTTCCTTTGTTTTCATTAAATAATTTCACAAACAAAGCGTGGGGTCATCGCTGCTAAGAATGACATTTTCCCAGCCTCATCCCTTTTATGCCTAGAACAGAAGCAACAAACCAAGGATTTAAGTAAATTTTTGTGCTTAGAGAGCTAAATTGCAGTTACAATGACAGTTTCAGTTTCTTGACTTTTTTTATCTTCTTTTTTCTTTATTTCAATAATATTAAACAGAAAAAAATGGGGGGGTTTTTATGAGATTATTTCTATCCTTTTAGCAATTTTTTTTCTGTTGTAGAGAGCCATCTAATGGAGTTTCTGGAACTAATTTTTGCACAATGCGTCTCCCCATGCTTTGAATAGTTTGTTAACAAATTTTGGAGCCTTTACACTGAATAGTTTGTTGTATAGAGAGCTCAGAGTAAGGGTGTTTTAATTTTGATCATCTTTTATATACTAATTTATTTCCTATATTATCCTTCTTTAAAAATAATAATTGGAAAACTAAAATTTCAAATTTATATTCATGTATATTACATATAATATAATGAAATACTACAGAAATATGTAAATAAATAAAATTCGAAACAATATTTAAATTTTGAAATTTATTTATCATAAAATCATTTCATGAAAATAATTTAAATAACAGATATTCCCCATTATTTATTTACAGGCCTTCTATGCCTTTGAATTGGTCAACTGGGATTATTGGTTGGCAAAAATTTTAATTAAATCTTCTATAATCTACTCATTCTTAGAGCTTCTTCAACAAAGTGTATTTAAACTTCGGGGGTACTAACACCATATTGGAGGTCTTACAGAATTTTGTTCATTATGCTATATACGAATACTTGCCGGATTTACTACAATTTCGCCTAAAAAAATTACTATTAATTTTTAATAGATATATTAAAATATTGGCAGTATTAATGTATGTTCAAAAATAATATGAGTAGAGAAAATAGAATCTTACAACAATAGAGATTTTTTTTTAAAAGGGATGTTGAGTAGAAATTTTTCTGATTCAGTGAAAAGTTCCGAGCACTACAAAAAGTTAGCAAAATTTTAAGCTAAATGGAAGAGAATAAGTGTTTATCAACCTTCGTTCTTTTTCTAAAATTAAACTTTAAATGTAAATAAACTGAATACAAAAAATATTTTAAAATATGCTTTAACCTAAATTTATTCTATATGAAAAATAAGCTGCATCTCCAAACAAAATCTTTAACAATGGAGAAAAAAAAACATGCCGAAATATTTGTGGCAATTAGTAAGACGATTTGAAAATACAATGATGAAAATTTTGTTGCATCATATACTTAAAATTAATTAACATATAAAATTAATTAATATGATATTTTATGACAGCGAATTTGGTGATATTGATAAGGAAATTTTTAAATTTTAAGATGCTATAAATATTATATTTTCACTATTACATTTTTGAAAATTTTGGAAGTAAAACATTATAATGTTCTTGGTTATTTTAATTCATTAGAAAAACACTCCTAAATGTCCATTCTCATCTTCCAAAACATATCTAAATTGTTAGCATTGATTTAAAAAGTCTGTTAAATATACAGGGTGTTGTTTTTTTAACTGACGGTGCTCAGAGACCTCTGTAGCTTGAACTATCAGTCGCAAAACCACCAAATTTTGTGCGGGGACTATTAACGATAGGGGAAAAAGGAATCAGTGAAAAATAAAATTAGTTAAAAAGTTGCTGATAGGGGAAAAATTACACTTAAAGACAGCTAAAATTTTGCATAAGACACGGTGAAAAATTGCAAAATGCAAAATCCCGATTATGTGTCGACACCAGTGCCAGTATTTTGAGTAATAAAAATGAAGCGGGATATTGAAAATCCTTTCAAGTTGCAGTTGATTTGTAAAATGCGTCTCATTTTAGCATATCGAGCATTACTTGTGAATCTCTTTTATCTTCATCAATCCAATGCAGCTGCCATTCTTCGCGAATTTAAAAGTCTTAAAAGTCGAAACAATTTACGTAAAGAACATCTATCAATTAATCCAGTGAAAGCAATGATTAAAAAATTTGAAGAAACAGGTTCTCTCGCAACTTGTCCTGGTAGAGGACAGAAACTGGTATTGGAGGATATGATCACAGATGTTGAGACTGCAATCGTTGAAAGAAGTCAGACGAGCACTGCTGGTGATAGCAGCATACGTGGATTGTCGACACTTGGATGTTAGCGATTTAACAGTGTGGAAAGTTTTAAGAAAAATTCTTCAATTTTATGCATATGAAATTATCCTTTTGCATGAATTAAAACTTACAGATTATAATCTTTGATTAACCTTTTTTTTTTTGCCAGGATGGAGGTCAACGAGACTTGGCCTTGGACAATTCTCTGGAGTGATGAGGCCTATTTTAATTTGAATGGGATTGTTGCACTCAGAATTCTAGAATCTGGACATCTGAACAGCCCCATGCATTTCAAGAAATACCTCCCCATTCTAAAAAATGTAACTATTTGGTGTGGTTTTACATCAGATTTTATCCTCGGACCTACACTTCTTTGTGACTACAACCGCTGATCTGTTCCGTAAAAGTTCAAAGATATCATGATATGCTGAGTACTTTTCCTATCCCACAACTTCAGCAAAGGCAATGCTTAGATATAATTTTCTTTGTACAAGATGGACAACACCACATATTGGTACATCATTACAGCAACTGTTGAACCATCACTTTAAGAAGAAAGAGTCATTAGTCGCTGTTTTCATGTTGCATGACGACCTCGCTCCCCGGAACTAACCCCATGTGACTTTTTTTTCTGTTTTCTTATTTAAAATCGAAGGTTTATTTTGGTGGAATCTCGAACTTATCAGTTTTGAAGGAAATCATAACAAGGACTGTTATGAACATTCCTTCTGAAATGTTGCATTCAACTGTAGAGAGTACGATGTACAGAATGCAATGCTTAGTCCAAGAAATATAGGTCATATTTAAAATAGCCGAAGTCTTCCCTGGGAAAGCGATTCTTCTGAATAAAAACAAAAGAACAAAGAATAAAAAAGAAGTCGAACAGAACCTCCTCTTTCTTTCTTACTTTCATTTTTTTAATTTGTAACCCTTTACAGAAGTTATTTTTTCGAATAAAGCGCATTTATGGAAAAATTAATTCTTTGTAATTCATTTATCTGTTTACTGTAGCTTTTTAAAATTTTATTGTGTAGTTAAACTTAAAATTTAGATCACAAGCGCCACTTCCCCCACCCCCATCGGCAATTTTTCGAACGAAATTTTTTTTGCGGATTCCTTTTTCTTATGTCGTGAATTGTCCCCGCACAAAATTTGGTGGCTTTTCGGCTGATGGTTCGAGCTACAGAGGACTCTCAGTACCGTTAATTTTTTTTTAAAAAAAAGACACCCTGTATTTCCAGAACATAGGCAGACAAAATGCAGAGAAAAAATATACAACGTACGCATTTTCCTTTATTATCGACAGAGATTTAGGACAGTTTTTACTATTTCAATTTTACAGAAAAATTACTGTTTAAAAACAGAATGAATAAAAAAAGAACTGAAAGTAATTTAAAATCAATGGGAAATGCATAATACTTTTAGAATTTAAAAGTGAAAGACAATGGTATTCTTTTTCAAAATTAAAATCAAAAGACTGATTACTTGAAATAAGAAAGGTTTTTTTTAATAATATTCATAAGCACTTTCAATGAATGATATTTCATCCGAAGAATCGGTAAACAAATATAGCTTTTTTAACTAAAAGGCAGAAATAAAAAAAATGTGTTTTGAAATCATTTGCGACAGAATTTCTCTAATCAGATTTCAAATAATTCATTATACGATGGAAAATAACACTTCGATAATTTCTATGGGGACACAATTTTCATCTTAATTAAAAACAAATATTGAAATACAATAGAAGAATGAAAATTTAAAAAATAATGGCCGAGTCGAAGTTAAGATTTTACATATAAATATTTTTTTTTTTTACACAGATAGTCGTGTGGAAACAACTTTTATTAGAAAAACGTTTCAGAGTAAAGTATATACTGATAATTTTCCTTTAGTAACATGTTTCTTCTTTATGTTTGTAAGACGAAGCTTTTAGGACAGCGGTTATACCAAGGGGAATAATTCGTGAAAATAATTATTATACAGAATACTTTTAGAAATACCGTTAATGTACCTGAAAGGTGCAAAATATAATAAATAAATGCTTATTAAAAAATAATTTGACATTGCGTATTATTTTCCATGAATAAAACATGAGTTACATGAATAATTCCACATTATCACTAATTATTCATGGTAAAAATATACAGAATTAAAAAAGCTCATCTCATGAGAGTTTAAGCTCATAATATTTTTAATTAAGTTAATTATCTCGATAAATACTTAATTATGGGATATCTTTTGTGCGAAAATTTTAAGCCGGATCTAGGAACTTTTATTTTTTAAACATGTGCAGGCTTTTAGAAAAGGCATCTTTGAACGAGTCATTTTTTTTCATCGGTAGTAAAGAAAAATTTCATATCTAACTATCTCAAATAAATGTGCCATTTTAATTTGAAATTAAATGTTTAGATAGTATAAATATTTCAAATATATCAAAATGCTAAGACTTTTTTACTGAACTACTTACATAACTATTAAGTTAATGTCAATCAAGACAAAATAACCGATGAATAACACGATTTAAATTTTTCCCTTACTTAATTGATCTTTAACATCATATTAGATTCTTACAAACAAGTGCATAGATAGCTTACTGTTTATATACAAATGCGTCGCATATAAGGATAAACATTCAGCAGAAGTATTCTACTTAAATTAATAAGAACTTTTATCAAAAATTAATGTAATTATAAAGTAATATAATTATTTTTTCTAACTGAAACGTTAAAACATGTATTTTTTCGTATTTATATAGCCTATTAAGAGACGTCTCATTTAAGTTTTTATAGAATCTGGTTCTTCTTTATTAAATATAGAATAATGTGATGAATAAAGAAAGCTGTTATATTTAAAAAATAGCGTGATAGAAA